>JBBUKS010486882.1:5000-15809 GCA_038050645.1 Hedychium gardnerianum
TATGAATGAGTTCCGGTCTCCGGCTGCATCTTTCATTCAAGCTCTAAAGTTAACTCAGGATCAAAAAAGGGAGTTCTTTATATCTTCAGCCCCGGATAAAGAGGTCAGAGGGTGACGAGAAAGAAGGTCCGAGTTCATTACTACAGCTATTGGCATTGCATACCTACGTCGTTCTACAAAACTACGAAAGATCTTGGAATTAACGACTGAGGGAATCCCAAGAAGACAAGAAGGAGCGACTGATATTAAAGTAGATCTTTCGTAGTTTTTAATAGCCATGAACGACCTGTTGCTAGAGAGACTTTGACTGAATATTGGAGTGTAGCTGAGGTCTCTACTTAACAGTGGAGGGTTGAAGAGTGAATTTGATATGCCTAGTTAGCAGCTGCAGCTGTTCTTGGTTTAAAGTGAATGGTTAGATAAAGAGATTCCATTGTTAGAGGGAAGAAGAGGCTAGTTCAGGTTGCGGCCGGGTGAAGAAGAAGTGTGTGAACTCCAACTGGATAAACGAAGAGCCGTAGCAGTCCCTATCTGACTCGTACGGTACAGAATGAAACTGAACAGCAGCTAATAACTATAAGGAGCGTAGCCTCCTCAGGAATGCACTGCTAAATGCTCACTTTCACCTAGAACAGAGGGAATGAACTCAACCCGTCCACGTCGCGGTGCTCGTACGATCCCACGATGCCCTTATTCCAACTCAGTCGAGCACTTAAGCTTAATTAAAGTGCTTTGTGTTCGTTCCTACCTCGGACACAAGGGACGAGCGAAGCGACGTGGCGAATGATAATGACGGCCGAGTGAAACGACGGGGTAGAGGGGTGACGCCACCGAAAACAATCATAGAAAGCTACCGGAACATCTTATACTATAATTGCAACCGCTTCGGGGCGCGCCGGAAAGGGATGCCATTAAGGCTTCAGGTTTTATCTCAGCGATGACTTAATAGTATTTTTGCGTGAATGGTTAGAGTTCATGGAAAGAGTTAACACAAAGATGGCAGACTCTAAATAACTTTTCATCCTGTCCCGACCTCAAACAAAAGAAGGAGGAGCACTCTTCACTGCTGCTTAAGGATCCCGTGCCCTAACGAGTTCTGGTTCCGGTGAAGGTAATTCCAAGAGCCCAGTCCGAACCCTTGTGTTAGGGTTATAGTTCATTCCAAGCAGACGAGAAAACAGAAAGAGAAAGAGCTTACTCGGGCCCGTCGCTGTGCTCGGTCCTAACACAGCGGAGAAACATATTATGAAGCAGTGCATTCCAAGAAGATAGGCACAATTGACTTTAATATAAGAAGCAGCTGCCCGTTACTGTAGAGTTCATCCGAGTTCATGCCTAGAATATAAGATAGTATGATAAGAGTGGCGACCGGGGTGCTTATAACACGAACACTAAAAGGAAGCTATGCCTATCAAACACCCTAGGAGCGCAATGAAGATATGAAGCTGCAGCTCCTCTGTTCGCCGGCATTACATATGAGTGGACCCTCGCTAGCTCAGTTGCGGGAAGAGGAGCGAGTGAGTTAGACGCGCTCGTTTTATAGTAAGGCCCGAGGTCCGAATGATAACGCACGAGCGATAGCGACGTGGTGACGCGCGAGAGCGCATGCGAGAGGTACGTACGAGTTCATGGCCGATAGCCATTCACGACCTCTTGCTGCAAAGCGACGTGATAACGACGGGATCGACCAATAGAATAGGACCGAGTGAGTTAGACGGGGTAGAGTGAATAATAATGGAAAGAGTCCATTCACGAAATACATTTGCTGAGTAAAGAGATTCTACTTCTATTATCCTTTTGAGACTGAGTTCGAGTTCATTATCAAAGTGAGCAGACTCAATGAGTAGTGCATAGTAGCTAGCACTTGTAGTTCTGGTTCTTAAGAGGGAATGGCTTAAACTACCTTTAAGGCTCAGAGTCAGTAGTTGCAGTTGGAAAGATAAATGAGTCAATTCCATTAGAAGGACGCGGACTCATACTATTCGAAAGGGACGGAGTGGTTCGGGACGTAGCTCAACTTAACCCCTTTCTGCAGCTAATATGGCATGTAGCCTTAATCTCCCAACCGAAAGGAAAAGAGAATCTGATGCGTCATGCTTTACACATGCATCAACAGTAGAGTTCATTCCAAGATTCACGACCTCTTGCTGAGCGAACGAGAGAGTAGAGTGAATGCAAACATGAACCACTACGGTATGCAATTGCAATGCCATGAACTACTCTTGCTTAACCAAAGTCAGATCAACACAAGCGGAAGCCCATAGACTAAGAAAGAATACAGATGCTTAACCAAAATCAGATCAACACAAGCGGAAGCAAATATACTGAAAGAAAGAAAGGAAGGGGACCCAAAGACACAAACAGAAATAGTACTTCAAACAGAAAGAATAAAGAAGATGCCAAAGAAGATAGTACTAAGAAGAAACCAGAAACAGATTAAAGAAGAAACCAGAAACAGATTAAAAAATATAAGTACTATTCAGAAGCCAAGGAGAAGTAATAGTAATAAAATAAGGTAGTTAGTAAGCAGAGGAGTTAGTACATATAATGGAAGCCAAGAGAAATACACAGAAGCCAAGGAGCCAGAGTTTGATCCAGCCTTTGATAAGAGTGTGATCCCTCCTTTCATTTTCTAAGCCAATCCGGTGGAGGTTCAAATAACTGGAACCCAGGTTCTTTGCCAGATCTTCAGCCCCGGATAAAGAGGATAAGGAGGTGTGAGCGCCTTATTCACTCTTTCCATTCCCGACTGTTGCTGCGGTACCAGCTTCTAATAAATAGTAATTAGTCCCGACCTTCTTTCCATTCCGCATCCTTTCTGAGTCGTGAATGGTACTTATAACTCTTTCTAAACTGTTGCCGTGCAACAACTCTCAGAATCTCTTTCAACAGGAACATGAACAGAAGGAGCAGAGCCTGGGCAGCCACCTACGGGAGTTCATTCAATTCGTTCTGAATCTCGGGTTGGGTTCGGAGACGTCGTTCTCACTCGTACCTCTTTCTCTTCTTTTGAACGTACGATGACAGGGTATGGAAAGAGAGATGAAACTAGTTGACTAACTGGAGCCGATGACTTAATGGCCCATCTTAGAACTCTTGAAACAGGTTATGAGCCGGCTTATGAAAGGTTAATGGTTAGATTAAGAGTTAATGCAAAGAGTTTCAGGTACGAGCGACAGCGACGTGGCCATGATAATTCTTTCTTTCCATTCACTATCGTTCGTGCCTTTAGGGCAAAAAATCACTAGCACACTGATGTGATGAAATCAAGTATATGAATATACAAAGTGAAGTTCAAATCATTAAAGTATTCAAAGGAAGTTCAAGTATTAAATAAAAAAAGGAAGTTAAATTAAAGTATTAAATATTTATTCAAAGGAAATGTCAAGTTCAAGTAAAGTATTAAATATATAAATTCAAACCCTCTTTCAGTTCAAGTCTGAAGTTACAAGACAAGTATTATGAAGAAGTGTTCACAATTAGATTAGGAATGCGCGGTCTCTCAAGATATTTTGCTTGTTGCGTATTTGCTTTCATCTGAGTTTGAAGGACGAAAAGGCACCGCCCTATAAGAATTTGCTTCGCAATAGTGGGGCAGCGGCCCCCGCGAAAGAAAGACCAACGTAAGTGCAATTTATTTGTATCTGCTGTAAGATCTGAATCCTGAATGAAAGCGGAAACGCTGAGTCGCCAACCGCTGTCTAATATGTGCTCTCCATAGTCTAATATGAAAAACTACGAAAGATCTACCATTATATTATCACTCGGCCCTCTCGCATACGCTCGAGCCTAAGCAAATTATAGTATTACGTGAATGGCTATGAAAAACTACGAAAGTTCAATATCTAATCTCTCTCCAGCTAGCTGGAGGGAATGTATACATGAACTCTTGGAAAGAGTAATGGTATATTTTTCCCGTAGAGTGAATTCAAACGTGAGCACAATAGTAATGAATTTGAAAGCAGGTGCCTCATTCATATCTATTAATTATCTATTGAACGAGAGAGCCTCATATCATAGGAAGGGATCCCTCGGACGCAGACACATTAATACAGAGCCTTGACCTCTACTATCGCACAGAATGCTGAAAGGAGCTTGACCATTCGTTCACTTATCTGTTCGATATTGCATGTCTTTCTCTTCGAGATGCCATGCTATCTTCTCGACTTCGCTTTCTGTTCTCTTCCGGTATGACTCCTCGCTTTGACTCTGATCATTGGCCTCGTACCATCGCACCTCTCCCCACCCTTTGTTCTGTTCTACTATCGCTGTCCGGTTCACTATCTACTTCTGGTTGTGAATGGGACGAGTAGAGTGAAAAGAGCCTACTACTCCGTGCATAGTGAGGCCGGAGAGGGCGAGTCTCGGTAGGGATATGGTTCTTGATCCGGCATATCTGGCTAGGCTCTATCAATAGGTGGAGGCGTCCAGTTCGTGTCTTGAGCTTGAGCGAGGTCTAGCAGACTTTGCAAGAAGTCCAAAGCCGAGAAGGAAGGGAAAAGAGAGACATTCCTTATACTCATATGAAATGGTTCACTCGCTCGCTTCTTCGGCTCGCTGACATGAGTAGGAGACCTTCCTTCTCTGCTCATTCGCTCCTCTTTTCGTAGGAAAAGGTTCTCTTATGTGGCTGAGGTCAGGGCTCCCTTCCCATGCTCTCGTTGTGCCGAGTAAGCGTAGATAGCTCCCACCTCTATTGCCCCCGCCCACTCACTGTCCTAAACGACTTTAAACTTGTCTGCATCACGGAACGGGTCTCCTATCTTTGTCTGGCGAAGGCGATCTGACCGGTCTGACCTCGCTCCTTTGCGTCACACTCTCGTTTGCTCCTCCCCGCTTATGAGTCCTAGCTCAGGTGCCTAGGCAGGTATTCTTTAGAGGCCTGATTACGTGCTCCCTAGTCAATGGGACGGGATTCTTTCCTTTTCTTATTCTCTAGCACCAAGAGTGAATGGAGCACATTCCATCCTTTTCCAAATTCTAGTATGTAGGGCTTTATTCACTACATACTAGAATTTGCTGGGGAGAGAGGGAGTAGCTTGGCTATGGGAAATACCATGCACGTATTATTTTCTTTGGGGGGGGATCGGGAATGCTTGATAGGCACACATGGGCCTCCAGTCAGCTATCGGAGCCATGCCCTTCCATTGGTTGGTGAAGCAGAGGCTAGCAGACAAAGGAGCCATAAGCAGCTATCGGGTAGGAGAGAGACGAGTATATAGCATGCATGGTTCATGAAGCAAGTGTACGTGGCCCCCGGAGCACTTATAGAGTGTGGTTCAATGTCCTGCCTCATCTCATCTCTATCTATATGATCTAAGGTCTGTCCCGCCTCATCTCATTAATCTAAATAAGTGAAGCGAGCAAGCGAGTAAGGATTCATTAAAAAAGAAAGCCCGGCCCACAAGTAGGCCCTGCCCGGATACGACACCAGACCGGCTCGGATAACCAGGCCAGGCCGGCTCGGATAAGCAGCTCGGATGGGAAGGTTTCGGATGGGATCGGAGCTAGCTTGAGCTTCTAGGACTTGGATGGAGCCCGGACTATTGGGTCACGGCCTAGAGCGAGATCTTATCGAGGCACTCTCTCTTAATGATGATGATAGTGGAACTCTCTCTTAATGATGCTAGCGAGTTTGTCCTAGCGGAGCAGGGCCCCTCTCTTCGCCATCTGCTCCCCTCACTCCAGACCAGATAGAAGTAGAATCGAGAGAGTCTCTGCATCTCTCGTCTCCGATTGAAGGAGAGAGGATGAATACCTAGTCTCTCTCAGTAACTCTACTCTAGCAAGGTTCGGCGTCTCAAGTTCTAATCCAATAAGCGAAGTCGAACGTCTCTCTCGGGAGGAGAAAAAAGACAATGGAGCATCTTCCTTCCTCTTAGACTTGAGCCTGGGTGCCTTCTCTGGGTTCGCATACTCTTCCTTTCAGTCGACCCTGGAATAGCAATTGTGAATCAGTAGTAGAGGGCATCTGATGCTTCGGCTGCGTCGGGACTCGGGGCTTACTTAATAAAGACCAGTTCGGGTCCTCTCTATCCCGGGAGCACTGCTCTGCTTCTTAACCCATCTTTCCTTCTTCCTTGGTGGAATCGCTCCCCGTCGTTATCACTCGGCCCTCATCATCCATCTGGCGCATGACGAGTCAGCCCTTACCCTTACCTTGAACCCGCGCCGCGCATGGTGGAACTGCCTTGGTCCGCACTTCAGTCTCTATCCACGATCAGAAGAAAGTCCTCTAGGATATAATTTCGACTTCGCTGGCGGGGACGGGATTGCCGGCTCTAGGCACGCGCTGTCTTGGAATCTAGCCTCGCCTAACCTGGTGGACGAGTCAACGATAGAGTGAGAGTACGACTCGCGAGAGCTCGCCTCCGTGCCTAGAGACCCCGAACGATGGATAGAGTTTATCAAAGACGATGAGGTTATGTAAATTCATAAAGAAGAGGGGGACGACCGGAGAAAGGAACCGCCGAAGAGGGGAGTTGTGGGCCGGCCGAATAGACGAAGGGTACGAGACTCTTGGCCGAGCTACCTCCAGAGACGTGACTGACTCCTCAGTGCTCCATGTTCTTCTCTCCTAGGTCTTGACTTGAGTGCAGCGAGGGCGCTCGAGCTCTTCCCCTTTATTAAGTGAGAGAGGATGTGGGCGGCAATAAGAGAGGGTTTTTCCGCGAACCCATAGGTCGGAATGCCTTACGAGCCAATAAATTAACAGACTTATGAAGCTACTACTGTATTTGAACCCAATTTCTTTGGGGCAATTTACGACTAGACTATATTTGAGCGACAGCGACGTGTGACTCCGAAGCAAGAGTTCTCCCCGTATTCAACATGAATGTGCCTTGCCTGAGTGATAGAAGTTTCTTTTCCCGTACGAGAGAGCTCTCAGTAAACAAAGTGCCTTTCAATCCTTCCCCAGCTGATCACTCTTATAATGATATCTTTCAACTGGAATTCCATTAACTCATCATTAGATTCAGAGCAGCAGTGCATTCCAATTTCTACTTCTGGAACTCAGACTTGATTTCATTTTATAGTTAACGAGTAGCTGGCGTAGCACCTTAATCAAGAGAGTCATTGGCAACAACTACCGAACCGCCCTTCACGTTTCACTTTCTTTCTCTCCCGTCCGCACCCTTTAGGATCAAAAGACGGGGGAAGTCTCGAACCCTAAGGAGAGAACCCCTTATAAGTCCTTCCAGTCCCCTTGGTACCTAATCTCTTAATAAAGAAGAAAGGTAACCTCCCGTACTGGAAATGAAAGAGGAACCATGAAAAGAAGGAAAGCACGCGCAGTCCTGAACCTGAACCCCGGGCACCATCTTATTCAAGTAATGTGAGTATGTACCATTAAGGAGGAGCTTTCGTGCCGCTTTTTTCACTCTCATTCCTAGAACTTTCCTTCGCGAGTCTGAGACAGCTTAGTTTGATGGGCAGTTGTAGCTTCAAAGAAAGGTTCCTCTACGTACCCCGCTGCTGCCAGCTACAGAGTGATCACTCTTTTCATGGAATCTCTTTCAAGAGGTTATGAGCCTTTCCCGACCGAGTACAACGAACCACTCCATATTCGGATAAGAAAAGTGTCTCTCCCACCCGATCCTATAAGGAGCTCGCTTTGCCCGCATGGAATAAGCGTCCCGCTCGACTACCTTTCAAAGGAGGTCGCCCGTGCCCCTCTCTTACTGAGCTATGGCCTCTCTTTTGGTTGTGTTATGTGGTAGAGGAGCGAAAGTCAGCCTACAACTAGGCAGCCCTAGCTAGGACGGACAGTAGTAGTCAGACTTCCAACCATTAACAAGGCAAGAACACTTGAAGCAAGAACTCTTAGGCAAGGAGGAGCGTAGCCTCTTTCGAGATTCGAAGAATAGCTTCTATTAAAGTAGTAAGAGTCAGTATGCGCCCCTCTTTCTTTCTTGCAGCCAAGCGCATTCGGATTTCAAAAACAAACTAGCGGATGTATGGGCGCTTCGCCTATCTATGCTTTAGACTCCAAGCTCAAGGATTGTCTATTCCAACGAGTTGCTGATGCCGAGGATGAGGCTATAGATTATTCTATTTGCCAAACTTGAAACGCACAAGACACTTTCAAAAGAGAGAATGGGCGAAAAAGACTGATAATGCCATGAGAGTTCGAGTTAGCTGTCCAAACACGAAATAGCAGAATTGCACGTCATAAAGACACATCATACATGAATGCAGATATAGTGAAGACAGCGAGAGAGTGATCAAAAGAGGGAATGTGCGAAAGAGAGAACTCAAAAGACCGCAAGTGCGAGTCCAATTCTTTGAGAAGGAATGGTGAGATAGCACGGGATCCAGCACTCATAAGGGCTTATTCATAGGATGAAGCTTTCACTGTTCACTGTTCTCAAGGTATCTCCTGAGGGTGAGAACGAGAATCGAATCGATTGAATCACATTAATCTATGAACTTATATAGAAGCAGAATCGGAAAAGGAGCGGATGGTTCATGTAGCAGTGGAAGAGTCAGTCGCCTGAAGGGCTTTCGAGATCGAATCGTAGCGTTCTTCGCTCTTCTTTCAAGGAGTGAGGTAGCTGAGTAAGTACATTGTACCGTAGCCAGTGGAATGTGATTAGCTTGCTTTCACGAATCCGCCGGTGGGCAATTGATGTATTAAAGGAAGAGAGTGGTCTTTCCTTCAGTTGTCACAAGAATCACTCCTCTTTGTCTGTGGCCTCAGTCTAGGTAATGCTATGGATTGCGCCTACTTCTCTTTTCAACTAAGACTTGCACTCTAGGTCGCGTTCTGGCCGAAGTTAGAAATGAAAGTGATAAGGGCGCCCCTCTAACTCTCACTTAAGGTATGATTATGATATGTGCCTGAAAGTGTTTATGTGTCTTTCTTGAGTCTTCTCTGTCTCGTACCATTTTGGTGCAGGCGAAGCGTTCGAGTGAATCTCCTATCCGAGCATGCTAGACCAAGAATCTTTCAGGATCAATAAATAGTGAGAATTCAATATCCGTCTCTTCATTGATATTGAGACCTCCTACGGCATTTGAACAGGAATTGATTGATTTACGATATATTCATATTATGTGTGAAGTCTTGATTTACCATCTATTATGTGTGAAGTTAAGCATCCTTGGCTGAATGGTGAAAGCGCCCAGACGAGTGGTTAGAGTTCATGGCGTCGGATAGGGGCCATTTATACTATTCAAAACTACGAAAGATCTACCGCTATCGCTCGAGCCCGTCGTTCCTCGGCCCTCTCCTGAACCTCCTTTCCATGACCATTTGAATAAGTAGTCCGAACCGGGAAGAATCACCTAGGCACGCAGCTGGTCTAGCTCTTCCAGTAGCAATGTGAGTCTCATCAGTTCCGCTTGCTTGTGCTCCTTTTCGGTGCTGCAAATGTTCTCCGGAGCTCAACCTTGAGTCAATCCCACCTACGGGGTCTTTAATGACTGGGGGTATGCAATGCCATGAAGATATGAGACTCTTGCAACTATCTAGGAAAGACTGATCACTTTCCCAATCTATCATATTATAATTCAGAAGAAGATCAAGAGTAGCAAATAGTAGCACACAATCAAAAGACAACACAATAAAGACAATAAAGACACAAAACACTACATAGCAGAATGTGAGACAGAGTGAGTGACGACATACTCTAATTCACTCTCTAGCACTTGAACACTAAATACCATATTAGACTGCTGCTACTCTTCATCAGGAGTGATACCTTAACTCAGTCCGATCCGCTTGCTGCAATAGTGGAATCTATGCCTCCAGGCTCCACACCTTCACTCTGATAGAGTATAGAGATAGAAGATCTTTCGTAGTTTCGTAGATAAGACATATACATCTATATAAAATCCGTCCATAACTTCATATTATATCATTAAGAAAAGAAGCCTCTGTCTTTGAACCGTCCAATCCCAACCGGTTCTAGATATGATGGAGGTGGAGGAGGAGGGACTTCGGGTGAGGGCAATTCACCGCCGCCTAGTCTCTGCAAAGCAGCAATCAAAGCCCACTCCGCCCAGTCCAAGCCGAAAGACCTCTGGTCCAGGCCCAGAAAAGCTGTCCAATCCTTGTATCTGATCGCTGCTCTCACGGGATCGAGTCAACCAGATAAGCTTTCCTATGCACTTCTACAAGTCCATATCTTCCGGCATCATCATTCCCAATGCATTCTCTTCCTTCCAAAGCGTACAAAGGATAGCAGGGAGAAAGAAGACCGGGAGCCTGAACCGCTTTCCTGGCCAATTGCTTCACTTCCAGTACCAGGTCACCTCCTTTCTCCGGCTCCAACTACCCGACTCATGCTTTCGATGCCTCCCGCGCTGTCAAAACTATCCTCTCCTGAGGGACGGCCCCTCCTTTCCTTCAACTAATTCAAGCGATTCATGCAACCGGGGTTATTAGAGCAGGATTCCTCGCAGTTGGGTGGGGGCTGGCCGGGTAATGATCTTCCATACGTTCTTATGGTTGAGAGAATCTTTCTTATGCAGGAGGGTATCCCCGATAGGCTCGAGCGCATGCGAGAGGGTATAAAAGATAGGCTCGAGCGCATGCGAGAGGGTATAAAAGATAGGCTCGAGCGCATGCGAGAGGGGCGAGTGATAACGTGTTGCTGGGATCGTTTTAAAGTTAGGTCCGAGTGAGTGAGACGGGCACCGGGCATCAACTTCAGGGTGAGAGGGTTCCCGAACGAGAGAGAGTTTTAAGTCAGGGTATCCCCTGATAGGAAATTCTCTTTCCCGTCTCTTTCTCAAGAGAAAGAATTGATCAAATAGAAAATTCTTTTCATGAAAAGAATTCCTTATTTTCATTTCATTCAAATA
>JBBUKS010486922.1:0-36460 GCA_038050645.1 Hedychium gardnerianum
CGTAAGATTAATTGAAGTAAATTAAAAATCTGATATTAATTAAAAAAATATGAATTGGTTCTTTTGTGCTTTTTTACTTGGAGTGGATCGGAGAACCGGACTTTTTTTTTTTCAATTAGACGATGGCAATTCAAAAGTTGCATGGATTTGGTAAAGTTAACAACGGTGTTTCAAAAATTGCCACGAGCCAAATTTTTCATTTTGCTTGCTAACTGACTTGTGAGAAGCTCTAATACCCCAGTGCTTGATCTAGCAACTCCTTATGTTGTTCCGCCATCATCACAAGCATCTTCTACGAACCCTTAACATGAGCCCGAGCTTCCTCTATCGTTTGTTCACGACCCTTCCCCAACCCGAGTATCTTTCACTTTTCCTTGATCCTTTATCATCTTCCATCATTCATTTGCGACCCTTCCTCAAGTCTAAATATCTTCCACCTTTCGTATGTGATTCTTTACTAAGCCCAAGTTTTATTTACACTTGTTTCATGTGTGAAAACTTTTTATTTAATATGTCTTTTTTTTTTTCTATAATAAAGCTTTTAAAAAATAAGTATTCTATTTTGTTTACTTTTTTATTTAATTATATTCCTTTTAAAACATCATTTCTGTCACTCATGTTTTTATCACTCTTTTAAAAGGCGTGAAATAAACTTTTCTTCTCCATCACAACCGCCAAACCGAAAATGAGGTCTTTAAAATATTTTTATTCTTTTTAATTAATTAATTCCTTTTAAAACCCGATTCTTTCGTTCAAAATTTCAGTCAATCCGCGTGTCTCTTTTTAAATTGCACGGTCTCGTCGCAACGGTCAAATCCCAAGGACTGCTTTACCAAAAATATTAAAATATTATTTATTATTATTTTTTTAACTCCTTTTTAAAATTCATTATATTTCTTTTAAAAGATCGAATTTTCGATCAAAATTTCTATCCTAAAATATTGGATGAACTTTGCATCGAACCTCGGAACCCTAAGACGTGATCCCGGCGAACGCCCTTCGCTCCTCCTGCCTCCTCCTGCCCCATCTCCGTCCGCTCTTCTTCCGTCGCCTTCATTCGGTATTCGTCGGACTCCAAGGTAAGCGATTTGGTTATCTTCGTTTGAACAGTTTGTGCTTTTGGTTGGGTCGCGGAAGGCTTTTGCTCTTCCGCATTCTTCTCCGTCACCACTGCCGACCCTAACGTGCTACTCTGTGCTACTCTCCAGTGGCCAGAGATCTCCTGGCGAAGGCCCTTCTCTCGCCCGTCCATTTTGCTTATTTTGACCGTATGGTACTTCGTAAAAGAAACACTATTCAGTAGTAACAGAGTTGTTCAAACTCACATCCTACAATTACAAAGAGAGATTGCAAGATGACCAGGACTTCTGATTGGGATTACCCTACGCGTCTTTGACGCGGACTAATCATCTATCTGATTTGAAGTTATCATACTCTCTTTTTAATTATCTTCGGTCATTAACAAAGTCCACATGTCTTTAGTTTCTGTATGGATCTTGCGTCGAATTAAAGTATATTTTTAGATTTCTACACTCAATATCGTGTTTACGATAAAAAAAAATCTAGACAAAAGTAGTAGCCTTAGCCATTGTCTCAAAAGTCAAAATGTCACTATCATCATCAAAAGGTAACAACATAATTTTTCAATAGAATAGTCAACGATCAGATTTTCAAGTGAGATTGTTACTTGTAATAGTTTTGAATTTTTCTTTTAGTACCGTAAGATTAACTACACGGTTTATGGGAAATAATTTTGGTAATTGATTCAATAGCCAGGAGAATGCAAACCAGAGCTCACGGACAACAAATATCCCCCACAACCAAATTGCATCCTCATTTGTGTGTGATTTTCTACGCAAAAAACAGCTCGAGAGCAATTACTTAAAAGCACATAAGACAATTTGGTTGTGGGGTATGGTTGTTTGTGAACTTTGGTTTGCATTCTCCTGGCTATTGAATCAACTATCAAAATTATTCTCCACAAACCGTCTAGTTAATCTTACGATACAACAACAACAACAGAGGCCTTTTAAAAATAGAGGCCTTTTGGGTAGAGCTCAAAAATAAATTCATGAAGGCTTAGGCCCAAAGTGAATAATATCATATTATTGTGAAGATATCTCCATTGGTATGAGGTCTCTCACGCCTTTTCCGCCTATGGCCGACCTCACATAGTAGGATAATGTTGGGTTGTTGTTTTGTAATCTTACTATACTAAAAGAAAAATTCGAAACAGTCCCACTGGAAAATCTGATCTCCCTGGCATCGATGTATTTATTTTCATAACCGATTCAAAGAAAGAATCTCCACTTAAAATTGCAAATACTACACTTTTATTCTTGCCGTTGACTATCCTATTGAGAAGTTATGTTGTTACGTATCTGATGATGGTGGTGACATTTTGGGCGATTGCTGAGCTTGCTACTTTGGCTAAACTCTGAATTTTTTTTTTGTCGTAAACACGATATTGAGTGTAGAAATCCAGAAATATAATTTAATTCGACGCAAGATCCATACATAAATCAGAGACATACGAACTTTGTTAATAACCGGAGACGGTTAAAGAGAGAGTATGATAATTTCAAAGTTCGAATAAATGGTTTGTCTGAGTCAATTACACGTCAATCTGATGCATACCATGAATCGAAAGTGAACAAAGCAATGGAACTACAAAGAGAGGTTGCTAGAGAATTCATCGAAATTGCTAAGGTACGTCGATGTTTAATGGCGTACACTGGCCTGGAACATGGAAGAATCCATCTTCAGCGCATACTTATGATCATCATACTGGAATGATTCAGGTATTACTTTTCTGCTGCATAAACTTTTTATCTTTTACTTACTTTACCATGTATTGCCGCATACAAATCAGTTCAGTATTTAATAATTATTTGTAGTTTAACCATATCTCATCTGTTCGAATATGAATTTACTCTTTTGTGCTTTTCGCTTGGAGTGGATTTGATCTGATATGACTTGGGTACACTAGTTAATCTTTTGAGTGTAGGGTTCCAAGCTGGTTACTTAACTCTTTTTTCTTTTTCCTTTTTCCTTTTTCCTTTTTTCAGTTAGATAATGGCAATTTTGCATGAATTTGGTGTTTCAAATCTCTAGCCGGTTGCCATGAGCCAAATTTATCATTTTGCTTGCTAACTGACATGTGAGAAGCTCTAACACCCCAATACTTGATCTAACAACTCCTTATATTGTTCCTCCATCATCACAAGCATTTTCTATGAATCCTTAACATGAGCCCGAGCTTCCTCTATCGTTTGTTCACGACCCTTCCCCAAGTTCCTTGACCCTTTATAATCTTCCATCATTCATCGATGACCATTCTCCAAGACTAAGTATCTTCCACCTTTCGTATGTGATTCTTTGCTAAGCCTGAGTATCTTTCTACTACCTAAAACTCTCAAATGGCTGTGAGGGAGTATCCACACCCTCCTCCCCCTTTTCCCCATTTCTCCTTCTCCTCCTTGGAGCGGTTGACACCGTCCTACACAGAACAACAATGTTTTGAAACAAGAAACAATATGGTTCTGGTCTTTTTTTTTTATTTTTTATTTTTTGCGAAAACTCCAAATGGTTAGAGATTTTAAACTTTGTTCTTTGACTTCATCAAAATCTATAGTTAAGGAACAAGATATCAATTGATTTCCAATTTTTAGATTACATAGAATTGGTTCCATATTGGAATCAACTTACTTTGACAATTTTAGTTGCTGGGATTCGGTTACAGGTAACAATCAAGTTTGAAAACGTTCGATTGATTGAACTTCTGTATTGTTTTTTTTTTTTACATTTCAACAAATGAAGGTTGTTTTTGATCTGATTATAAATACCATATATACAGGGGAAAAAGTTAAGTTAAAAAAGATGAATCATAAGTATAGGTAGAGGAAACTAGCTGGGTTTACTGCTAACATGGTATTGCCAAACACAATGTCAATGTCTATTCTGGTTGTCTACTCTCTTGATATTCCAATAATTGCTACTCTCTACATAATCCAAAATTTGAAAATCTGTTTTATGTTCTAGGTAATGTTGAAGCCTCCGAGTGATGAACCATTGTTTGGCAATTATGAAGAGGTTGCATCTCTAGATTTCACCGGCATCGATATGCGTCTGCCTATGCTGGTCTATGTTTCTCGTGAGAAGTACCCAGAGTATGAACACCACAAAAAGGCCGGAACTTTGAATGCGCTTCTTCGTGCCTCTGCGGTTATGTTGAATGGTCCTTTCATTCTCGACCTGGACTGTAATCAGTATATCTATAACTCACAATTCCTCCGAGAAGGCATATGTTTCATGATGGACTGAGATGGTGATCAGCATTTCAAGGTCGTCCTGCCGTTAAGTATGGTCGTCAGCCTGGTATTCTCACTGCTCCTAGGGAACTTCTTGATGCATCTGTTGTTGTTGAAGCTTTCAGTGTCATTTCAAGCTGGTATGAAGATATGACCGAGTGGGGTCATTGCATTGGATGGATTTACGGGTCTGAGTCTGAAGATGTTGTTACTTGCTATAGGATGCATAAAGTCTGTATATTGTGTAGCCAAGCCTGATGCCTTCTGCAGGACAGCTCCAATGAACTTACTGATAGGCTCCATCAAATGCTTCAACGGGCAACAGGTTCTGTCGAGATCATCTTCTCCTGTAACAATGCATTACTTGCAAGTTCAAGAATGAAAATTCTTCAGAGGGTTGCAAATTGCAATGTCGGGATCTACCCATTCACCTCCATCTTCCTCGTTGCCTATTGCTTCCTACCGGTGCTTTCACTGTTTGAAGGGCAGCTTATTGTGCAGACGCTCAATGGGACCTTCCTCATATACCTTCTCATCATCACTCTGACACGCTGCATGCTCTCTATTCTCGAGACCAAGTGGTCTGGCATCACGTTCAAAGAATGGTGGCGAAATGAGCAGTTCTGGTTGATCAAAGGAACCAGTGCCCACCTTGCCTCTCTGGTCCAGGGGTTGCTGAAGGTGATCGCCGGTATTGAGTTGACTCGCACATCAACCTTGACCTTGTTTTCAGTAGGCATTGCTGCTCCCTACAATAGCAAATGGACCCCTCTGGTGATACCACCCATCACCATAGTGATGCTGAATTTGATTGCGATTGCGGTCGGAATTGGCCGGGCCATATACAGCACCATACCACAGTGGACCAGCTTGTTAGGTTCTGTTTTCTTCAGCTTCTGGGTGTTGACACACCTCTACCCTGTCGCAAAAGAACTTATGGAACAAAGAGGGAGGATTTCGACGATTGTTATTTTGTGGTGCGGTCTCCTTTCGATTGCTGTAACACTTCTTTGTGTAGCAATCAATCAATCATCCGACATAATCGGAGGCTCCTTCAGTTTCCCTTAATTCAGTATATTTCGCAGTTAGTATTTTTTGTTCTTCTTCTTTTTGGCAATCATACTGCGTGTTCCATGGGAGCTTGATATGCAAACATTGGAACAACAGTATTTTCTTTTTCCCGGAGACTCTTTCATATATGTATATATATTTCAATTTAGAAGTTAATAACACTAAACAGCTTAAAATGTGGTGATTGTGATTGCAAAAGTTTTAGAGCATTTCCTATCTTTGCTTTATCCTTCTCATGGACTATTACTTGTTATACCAGTCAATTTACTTGTTATGCTTGTTTCCTAGCTTTGCTTTATGCTTCTCCTGGCCTCTGCAGAATTGGAATTTTGTGATGCAAATAGCAGAGAGGTCATCGAAAACAGTCTTCCCCTCTCTTTTCTTCCCTTCTTCGCAAGGTTGAACATGAAGCAAGATGACATTTTTGTTAATAATATATGCTTTGCAAGTGTATGAATCCAGTGAAGAAGAGAACTAAAACCAGCTTATGAGGCTTCAAAAGTAGATGAACAAACAAATGACACAAACCAAACAACTTTTGGTGCATTCTATTTACATCCCATCTTCCCAAGTCTTTTCGAATGAATCCAAAGCGAATACAATTATTAAAGAACCACCATCATCACTCTATCTTTAACACTACCTTAACATGAAAATAGTGAGAATATGGTGAGAATGGAATATAACATGTGCACGGAGTTTTCGAAAAAGCAAGGCATATCGAAGACAAGATCAAAGATTAGCCGACAACTTCATCATAAAACAATCCACAAACACATAGTTTCACTATCCAGAAGCTCATTCTAATCATAAAACATCTGCAACATACCTTAAAGGATTTTCAGTAGCAAAGGTGGTGCATAACAAAGAGCTATATAAGGAAATTTACAAGGCATATGATACACAAAAGCTCATCTTCTCACCTCTGCAGTCACAGAGGATGAGAAGAGGTAACTACCTATGACTATGCTGACTATGCCCATAAAATCTGAAAATTATGTACTTGCTCGTCTTATGGTATCATCGGATGTCGTTATCTGTCGTTAGTTTTACCAAAGAGGGTGTTTTCTTCAGGTTCTTATTGGCGGCGTCTTTGTTGGCAGTGATCTTTCCAACCTTCTTTGTTGGTTTTTTCTGTGATGAGACTAAACTATGCATAGTTTGATGGCCACGCTTTTGCTTCGCAGACGCTATCTCATTTACAGCCTTCTGAAGAGCATCCTTTGCAACAGTATAAAATTCAGCAGATGTCACACCCTCTCTCACACATCTCATGGCGTCACGGGATAAATCATTATACCGTGTTATCGAAGGGTCCTCCGTGTTTGCTCTAAGTTCAACACCGTGATCATCCAAGAAAGAACCACTCTTGGCATGCTTCGTCCACCTCTTTAAGATGTAATGGTTAGGCAATGCACGAACACCATTGACTATAAAAACTCTTAGCGCATGTCTACACAATATCCCAGAAGACTCAAACATGGAACAGCTGCAATGTGCTTTGTTCCTAGAGGCATCAAAATCAACAGTGTATAATTTGTCACCTTCCTCATTTCTTGTTACTCTATATCTGCTTATTGGCCCGTCATCTATCTTGTCCACATGATAACCCAAAGATTCAACAAATTCTTCCTGGAACCTGTCGAAAATAGTTCTTGTGTAGATACCAGCGGCCTGCTTTTCCATTGGTGAGGCGGTTCTCAGAAATGGCTTCTCAAATAATGTAATAAACTCTGCTTGTGCTTCTTTTTCATATTGAGTCGCGAGGGTCTGAGCAAGTTGCCTAACTGCCACCCGTAAAGGAGTTTTCATTGTAAAATATTTTTCAATAACTTTGTCTAAAATTTCGTATCTTGTAGACCCTTGGATTTCTGCTAAAAATGTTTGCTTCGTGAATACAGGGACCCATTGATGGCGGATACTGTACAATGATTGCATATAAGTATTATCCTTCAGGCCATACCTATTTACTATGGCATCCCAGCATGACTCAAATGATTCAATGGTTTCACACTCGTCGATGCATACTCTAAGTTCGCTTTCGAAAGGGACATGCCCTGAAAATAAATCAGACAATTCTTCCTGGATCGAGCTTAAGACATGCACCTTGCAAAAAGAATGGCAAGTTTGTGGTAATACCTTAGCAACTGCCGATGAAAATGTCCTGTTTAGTTCAGTAACCAATGAGACAGGAGGCATTACTGGCATCGCTGCAAGCCACTGCTCCAAGAGCCAAGTAAGCGATGCCTCGGTTTCATCTACAAGCAGAGCACATCCAAATATGATCGGCTGAAGATGATGATTCACGCCTGTGAACATAACAATGGGAATCAACTCCTTCTCATGTCTGTACATAGTCTCAAATCTGACAGCATCACCAAAGTAGTAGCAAGCCATTCGAGCTTTGGAGTCGGCCCAAAAGATGTTGGTCATGCAGTTATTATTCTCGATCTGTACTGCATAATAAAAGGCAGGGTTCTCTAATTGTGTTTTCTTGAAATATTCAAGCAGATTTTGCACATCTTCTGGACCCAAATCATTGTAATGAATCTCTCTAGGGCATTGTGAGTCTTGACCGTTCAATAGAAGATTGCGAGTATCAGAAAAGTTTTTAGCAATGACAAGTATCTCTCCTTGCGAACGAACACATCGAACCTTGCTCGGCGGAGAAGGCTTCAGCTCATGATTATGCTCCAGTACAAATTTCGAAACCATCCAAATGTCGCCATCCTTCCGTATTATCTCAAATAATGCTTCACAACCTTCTTTTGATAGATCTTGAATATGTACCCTCTTGTTGTCATCATTACCATTATCCCTTCCAGAATGGTAGCGATGCTTCGAACAAACAAGTTTCAACATTTTGAGGGATTCATCATGCAATGAACGGCGCGATTGTCGAACACGAGCCTCAAATCCCAAGCGGCTTGCATATGCATAATAAAACGTCTTGGCAATCTCAAGAGATTCAAACTCCATCCCGATATAGGGATCCATCAGCGTATCTCCCTCCGTAGCAATGTAATGCACTCTGCTTGGCATTCCAACTTCATGATTGTGCTCTTTCACGAGCTTTGTCACCACCCACCTTTCATCTCCTCTTCTAATCACCTCAAGCATAGCCTTACATCCTTCTCGAATTGATGCAGCTCGTTTCCTCGTCTTCTTGCCAACAATAATACGTTTCTCTCTGCTGAACCCTTCTCTTGAGCACACAAACCGCAGCATTATGACAGATTCATTGCATTTTGAACGCCGTGACCTAGCGACGCGTACAGAGAAGCCTATACGTCCAGCATAAGCTATATAGAAAGTCTTTGCAGCCTCACCAGACTCGAACTCCATCCCAACAAAAGGTTCTAGTCTCGGATCAGCTTCCACCGCAAAAAGCTCTCTTCGAACGGACTGCTCCAACAACTCCAAAGGCTGTTGCTGCTGCGGAGGCGGCTGTGGCTGCTCTATATGGTGGTGGTGATGCTGACTCACAAGGTGATGCTCAGTTTCTACAACATGGACATGAGGACTTACGCCCAATGTCGTCCAGAAGTTAATGCTATCATCCTCAATGTTCACTTGGTGTTCTATCAATCCATTGTCACCGTGGGGATTACCATCCATCATCCTGGATCAAGCTCAAGAATTTCAAGAAAAGAAACACGATTCTTCTAAATGTAAAGAAACAGAAACACATAGATCGATGAAAAGATTGTAACTTTAGCTCAAATCAAACAAATGATAAAGAAAAAAACGATCTTTCCCAAACTCAATCCACTGGTACCTGAAGACAACACCAAATCCAACAAAGGCACACCAAGAGCAACCTTTCCCGCACGCAGTTCACTGATACCTGAAGGAAAACATTAAATCGAACTAAGACACAACAAGAAACAAACTTTCCCACATCCGGACCACTGTTACCTGAAGAAAAACATCAAATCGAACAAACGACAGGGCAAAAGCTAATCTTCCCAGCATTCAATCAACCGAAGACTGAAGAACATTACAAAAAATCTCATAATAAGTAAACGCGAGAGCAAGAAAAGACAGCTAAATATCGACCAACTTCGAAGGAACCCTAAAGATGGCAGAAGTGCCCGGGGAAATCGAACCTATTGGAAGAGACAGATCGAGTGACGAGGAGGGAGCGCTTACTTGCTGCTACGGCGGTGACTGGGTAGCTCCAGTTATATCGCCGATCTCCTCTCGGAATCTCCCGCCGTCCCGCGGGTGGTGCGAGGATACCCTAATCTCACCGCATCGGAGCGCAACGATAAGAGGGAAAAATAAAAATTAATTTATTGATTAATTAAAAAATACAAATAAAAGACTCCCCCTTATCCATGTACGGGTTTAGACCGATTTGGTGGTCCAAGCCGAAACAAAACTAGGTTTGCTTCGGGTTATATATTTTTTCAATGCTTTAAAGATTAAACCGGGTTCGCCTTCCAAAAATTTTCAAATTAAACCGGCTTATTGAAATTTTAACTCGAGTCTGTTTTACCGATTGTCCAGTTTAGTGGGCCGACTGGAAACCGGTTTGCGGAATGAACCGCAGCAAGATTCCTTCAACTTACTAGCTCGAACCGGTTGCGGTTTGATTAGAGTGAGATTAGCAAAAATTATTACATAAATTGGTTGATTAAGATTTAATGATAATCATAATAATTGCACAAAAGTCCTGAAGTTATTTACAATTACAAATTCTAAACTAAGAACAAACAACTTCCAACTTGATGCTGATAAATTTGATTGAATCTTTTTACTGAAAAAAAATGAAAAATGCTCTGAATATAATTCTACATACCAATCAAAGTCAACCAATGAATTATGTCAAAAACTCATTTTCCATGTGGAATTATTGATATTAAAAATCTCAAAGTAAAAGAAAACCACAGCTTTCAGCATCATACGAACCAAATTGTGTATGAATCATTGTACAACATCCTTTACAAAACCAAGGACACTATACAGAGTAACAATCTTCGGGGTCGATTTTTCTTTCTTTAACTTTGTGATCGTAACAAGGAACCGCAAACCGATCAAGTCAGATGTCGTCCAGGCACCTGCGACTCCTTCAGGGCTGACACTAGCCAGTCGAGTCCCTCGTACAGACCATCTCCGCTGAGGGCACAAGTTCCCTGCGCGTGCCAAGTTCGGCTCCGCAGATCATGGAGACCCAACCCTTCGGCCACTTCCATTGGAGTCATTGCGCCTCTCTGAATGAGAAAATGAAGTTATGTAAATTGCAGTATAATCCATGGAGAAAGTGTGTAACACAAAAAGATTATCGAGAAGTTATGATGTAACTGGACAAAATAATAAGAAGATTTCAGTGAGCTAAGGCACAACAAGAAGCAAAACCAGGATGAGAATTAGCTGTAACGATGGCCATGCGGTCTTCTATGAAGCAGTGAATACGACATCTGCCTAGAAGATTGTCGATCTACATTATCTTCGCATAGACTGATTTAGTTGGATCGTATCATTTGATCTTTCACCGTTCTACGCTAGTTACCCAGTCATCAATCTTCATCTCAATCTTTTGCATCAGTCGTGTACTATTTATTATGCATCGGACCCAGCACCTCGTCCAACTCATTCTATGTATTTCAACATCAGTAGCTGCATATTTTACGTTTGCAACTTACGCGATAGACAAATATAAAAATAGCTCAGCAAAGAACATCCACAGCAAACATCGAAAGGAAGAGCTGGAAGGAGAATTTCAATGATTATTATGGGATCTGAATGTAGAATTAAGAAAAGAATATAGTCAAGAGGTAGAAGAGTTCAAAATCCCAAACTCTACAGATACCCATGAAGTAATAACTGTCTGGTCTGACCGATATCTGCTTATCGTCATTCACATGACTCTCTGCCTATGAAATACACAAGCATATGGAAAAGGAAAATGAGGATAGATTGAGATAGTTAAGACGAAGGTACTAAAATGTTAGAAAGAGTCAATAAGATACGATTTCTCTTTACTCCAAGGAAATACTGCAAGTTAATAGATCATTGCTCGAGAATTGCTGAACAAGCACTTGATGAGGAAGAAATGTTGGCAAGCAGAATAGTGGCCATAAATTATTCGGCCATTGAGCATCCAATAAGGTAATACAAGTTGTGCCTTTGGTTATTTCGTAAGAGACTTTCATTTATTGTCTAAATATAAATTGATTGTATAATCTTCGCATGCTCGAACTCTTTTTTCTCTTTTTTGTGCATTTTTCACATGGAAGAATTCCACTCTTTGTCAACGAAAATAAACATGGATGTTCGTAATAGAAACAAGCTGTATAAATTAATGATGATATGATGGAAATCAGATTGCCTGCGTACCAAGTCTTGCTTGTTAGCAAATACCAATATAACACTGTTCAACATGAATGGATCTCGGATGATAGTCTGAAAAAAAACCACTTATCAGAATTTGAAAAAGGAAAAAAAGAAGAAGAAGAAGCTAAATCATGATATCCTCAATCCTTACACTGCATACCTGAAATTCTTCTTTGGCCTTTCCAATCCTTTCTCTATCCAAAGAATCAACAACATAGATCTGAAAGCATAAACAACAATAGAATTGTTAGTGACTACTCAATGTAAAGCAAATCTGTGATTCAACAGATGGTTTAATATATGAAACAAGAAAAAATTGAAACTAAAGGTTCATTGATCGTAACAAAAGTTCGAGAAAGAATCTTGATATCTTGCTAATGTTGATCATTTATGTCAAAATGTCCTCCAAATACCCCTCTCCATTAACAAATGAATAATTTAGGTGGTAATTTAAAATAGGTATCTTAGTTTTAAATAAGAGGCATTTTAACAACACAATGAAAACCTTGCTAGGCTTTTTGATATTAATCAAACCTTGGAGGGAATTTTGATAAAAGCTAGTACACCTCGGGAGCATTTTAAAAAATACCCAATTTTTTATGATCCTCCTCAATACCATACATCTTCACTCTAATTGATCCAACTCTACTAATTATAGAATTTATAGTTGCCTTTGAACATGCCCTTATAATTTAACTTATTCCTCTCATTTTATCATCTATTGGATGCACACCTAATTGCCATTGGCATTATTATTTAGAATCGTTAGACAATATGCATCTAAATGGTGGATGATAAGAAGGTACTTTAGCAAGTTGGATAGAACTAGTGCTCCCAACAAGCTAAAGTAGGATCAATCTCAACACTCAAAATTGTCAGATATCTCAATATTGAACACTAAACCAGTACCGCTTATAAATACTAAAACTAGAACATGAAGAATGACAAATTACCAGTGCATCAGTGTTGCTAAAGTAGTGCCTCCATAAGGGTCTTAATTTTTCTTGTCCACCGACATCCCACACTGTAAATACTACATTCTTATATTGGACCTTCTCAACATTGAACCCTGGGAATAGATAAAAAGGCGTTTAATATCAACAATGAAATAGAGGACGTAAACATTCGCAAAGTATATCTTCTAAATTAAGTATATAGTGAACAAAGAGAAGAAGGATCGTATTAATATCATCACTATGAAGTAGAACAGAGAATAGTTAGTAGGAAGACCCAAATACCATAGGCAAATAAATAATACATTAACCAAGTGAAGAGAGCCATATGAAGCAAGAGATCTTTTACATCAAAGGACAAAGATGTAGCACAAACAATGATACAAGTAATAAAATTAGCAGACGTATCTATCAACAATATATTGTAATTACTAATATGGTATCAACTTTAACCAAAGAAATTTAACAGAAAATAATTTGAGTGGTGTAAAGGGAGATATAAGATCCATTTATCCAGCCTCATCTAAGTTAAAATATAAGGTCAAAAAGGAGATGATAAAGAGGAAAGAATAAAAGAGGATCCAGTTATGAAGCAATACCTCGCATAAGTTCAAGAGATAGTTCAAGATGAATATGAACTTCCACTTGTAAATTCTTTGCAGTTAGTATCAATTTATTTACATCTAGGCAGATGGCAAAATGACTTCAAGTAAAACAATTTCTTTCTGCGCTAGGCACGCATATTCAAAACTGGATAGGACTGGATGGTTCAACCGGTTAAACTAGGAACTGGAAGAGAAGACATTGAAATCATAAAGTTTGATTAGTTGGGACATCCTAGTAGAACTGGATTTTTGCCCAGCTCAACCTGAAAGGTAGGAAATTACCAATCTGCAATCCAGTTTCATAAACACTTTGATAGATTACTAATCACGCCTAACTTCCATCAATATCAATGAAACTAACACAGATCTTTTACTCATTGCTTCTCGATTAATTGTAAAAAGCAAAATGATATCATAAGTTTATGCAGACTGCCTATTACATACAATAGTGAAAGACGACTTACCAATAGTTGGGACGGTTGACAAAACTTCTCCAATGTGCAACTTGTACAAAATGGTTGTCTTACCAGCTGCATCCAATCCAAGCATAGCAACCTGCAAGTGTAGATTCAGAAAGTCACAGATATTCTCCATGCTGATTCATCAAATGAACACAGATGAAAAGAATCATGTATGATGTTACATTCCATGCGCAATCAGAACCAACAAAGCAATACCTACAGAAAGAGGGGGAAACAGATGGTCTTTTTTACTTATCCATCTTAGGAACAAGGAAATTTTATCGTACTTTAATTTTTCAAAAGCACAGTTTCCATAGTAAATATAACATCTCTTCTTTTGGGCACAAGGGTCCATGATACAGACTAATTGATGAATGCAACAGATCAATTACCATTACAATCCTCCCATTTCTATAAGAGCAGACTCCTCTCTACTTAATTCTAAGCATAACGATGATGCAGGACAACAATATTGTTATACTGAAGTCTCCTTGCTACCCTAGCTTGCCAGTTAGCTTCTCCATCATCTGCAATTGATCCTCAGCTGCCAGTCCTTCCCCCTCTGAACCTTGATATGTTCGATGAGGTTGTGGCGGGCTTGTGGGCACCTGTGGCTCCGTTCAAGATTCCACAAGCTACCAAGTTGATATATCAATATACATCTCAGGACAGGTTTCTCTAAACTGATGGAAAATATGGATTATATCACTCTACGCAAGCTTCTGTGTATTCTTCAAGTAGCTTAAAGCCTACATATATTGCTAAATAATCGGATTTGGCTACGATAGATCATGCGCATTTCTATGCATTTCCTTTCGCGTTCTCCAAAATCTGTATCGAAAATCTGTTTACTCGTCCGTAAAACATCTTCCAAGTTATCATGTTTCTAATAACCTAGCAGAAAATCGAATCTTGCTAACCCTACCAATCACATAGAACTAAAATGGACTACGGACTCGTGAATCATTTGCCGGGACAACGAAAGCTCCGATTTTTAAGATCAAAAGAGACGGAAGAGAGACCCTCATTTCGACGGGACCGAAGAATCTGTCGAAGAGCTTGCGGAAGGCTTGTCCCATGGCACGACTCGCAGCTCTTTTCCTCCCCTTCCTCCTCCTCCTGCGGAGATTCGTGTAGCTCGAAAAGGCTCGATTGGGTACCCGACTGGCGATGGCGAAGAATCCGATGCCTTGGAAGCAGCAAGTGGGATTACACTACAGAGGAAAAGGAGAGAGGTGGTTGGACATGGATGGGTGCGTGGTTGACTTCGCCGGAGAGGAGCGGTGGTCCACGTTGGGTGCCCTAGACCGGTCCGGATTGGAGTTAGCTGACTGTTTTTTTTAAAAAAAAATTATTTTTTATTAAAAAGATCTTTCAAATTTATTTATTTTTAAAATTAATTTTATTTAATATAACTGATTATTTTTTTGAAATAACTTATAAAATTATAAAAAACTATAAATTTAAGCCTCTATTTTTTATTAATATAATTATTAACTTTCATTTAGTCTATTCAACTTACATTTTGAGATTTTGACTATTCTTTTTGTCTTTATTAGTACTTAGCTAACATTATAAGTAATTAAATTGTTAAAAAATAAAAAATTAGAATAATTTTATTAATCAAATTATATTGCTTAAAAAAATTCATCACTGTAACACTAGTCTTACTTACGCTGTCTTATTATATATAAGCAATTAAATTAATTGATATTACTGAATTTATTTATTTAATTTTTATATCTTTATTTATTCATAAATTTATTTATAATTTTAATAACAGTAATATGCATATTAAAGAATATAAATAATTCTTACTAAATTACACACCTGCTGGTGCATTGCCGGGTGGTGAAGAGTTCGGTACGTTTATCCACTTTGCTTATTGTCTTCCTCCGTGGCAGCCACTAGCGACCACCGTCTAGACCGCATACAAAATTATCTGCGACCATCATTATGACCGTCGGAGCTATCCACGATCAGGTGAATCACGCATCATCACAGGATCGGACCGTTAGAAGAAATCACCGCAGGAGAGGCAATTAATTCACCCATTCGTTTCGTTTCGTTTCGTTTCGTAGGACCCAAAGCTCGCGACGGGTTATTTCGTTTCCTTCGCCGACTTCCCCGGAGGCGTCGCCTGCTGCCTGCAGCATCAATGCCCCTTCCCTCGCGGAATCGATCTCCGGAACTCGATGCGTTTCTTCAAGTGTATCGTGGTGATCGGAAGTTCGTTTCCCTTCTGTGAATTTTTTTTTCTCTGTTTTTTTTTTTCTGTTGGATCTTTTGTTTGAAACTTTAGGGATCGGTTTCGTTGATGCGATTTTTGTGTCGTTTCATGAACTAGTTTGTTCTGGAGATGAAAAGATTGATCTTTGAATGGTCGGGAGACGAAATGCTAGCGGTGGTTTGGTCGTCGCGGTTTGGTTGGATTGATGATTGCATGGGCTCTTGGTAAGCTTTATTTGGAGTTTGTGTCGGCATGGGAGTTGATTACTACAACGTACTGGAGGTTGGTAGGAGCGCCAGCGATGAGGAACTCAAGAAATCTTACCGGAAGCTGGCGATTCGGTGGCACCCGGACAAGAACCCTAACGACAAGGCTGCCGCCGAGGCCAAGTTCAAAGAGATTGCTGAAGCCTATGATGTAAGCTTCATCTTTTACTATACTTGTTCTTCTTTTTTCCATTGTGACATTTGTTTTTTGTTCTAATTTGAATTCGTGGGGGTTTATTCTAGTGTTTATGTTTTGATTTCAATGATAATACTATCAGTCAATTTCCACATTTCGGATTCCCAAAGGTGAGTGCGACTTGGGTGAGAAGTTATTCTTTTTTTTTCCTTTAGGAAAATTTGCAACTTTGCATCTGGTTGGAAGTCATCAAATTCCAAACTTGTTTGACACACATAATTGAGAGGAACAGCTATACCACATCCTAAAACTATGCCAACTCCACGATCTTGTTCATAGTATTGGGGGCAACAGTATCGAATGAGGCATCCAAACAGTCTAGATGGGGATTGTACCTTTATCTTCTTCCATGTTGAATGTTGGATGAGCCAATTCAAATCAAACTAACTTCTCCAAAGTAAAATTCTTTGGATCCAATCTTCTATTACCGATGAACTTTCCCTCTTTCCCTCTTTCTTAGAACTAGCGGTGAGATATCAGTATGGTGTCATCAGAGTTTACTGTGTTACTTATTGTGGATAATGATCCTTCCTAGGATCAGATCCTCAGACTGTGATGATGGATAATTCTAAATTTCTAATGAGCAAAATGCACATCATATAATTTGTACACAAGAATGGGATTATACTTGTGATTTGTATGTTGCAGGAATTTCAGTAAAATCAATGTTTGTGGCTATTTGAATGCCAATTTTGCTACCTTTGGCAGGCAATAGATCCACAATTAAGAACAACTTTCTAGGTTGACTGCTTTCTTTAGAACTTCCACTTGCCGATGCTCAGCTGACAAACGGTCAACACCCTTGATGCCAAACGACTTTGAGGATTTTTTATTTGGATGGATTTGGGATATTTAGTAGACTGTATTTCTTATTGTGGACAATCAGCTAACTTGACATTCTCAATAGAACACGATTACATACTTATTATATCTATTGATCCTTATACATGACCAACCCTAATTCTTGTATATTTCATGTCAGTATATAGGAAGGCCACTGCCCTTCTTTCCCTTGAGGAAAGACAAACATATTTAAAGTGAAGAGTCAACTCAAGGGCATGTGCAACCATCAGCCAAAAACTAGCTTTGCCATTGACTAATATTCTTGAAGAATTAAGATTATCATCATTAGCCTAAGACTTGTATCTTTTATAGTGCACTTGATTGCTTACGTATTCTTTGTTGATTTTGATGACAATTTTTCTTGAGCCCATAAAACGTGAAGTAAATAGGTTAGGTGTTCTTGATTTGTAATGAAGCAATTAACATTTAGTAAATAAATTGCGAAGTACCAAACCTTATATTGAAATTTCTAACATAGTTGCTAGCAAGTCAAAAGACACAGGCAACAGAGATTATGTTGTGAATGACCTTACTTCTTGTGACTTATTCCAGGTGCTCAGTGATTCAAAAAAACGGGCAATATATGATCAATATGGAGAAGAGGGCTTGAACGCCTCTTGTGACTCACAAAATGGAGCCTCTCATGGATCAAGTGGTTCTAGTACTTTCTGTTTCAATCCTCGAGACGCCGAGGACATTTTTTCTGATTTCTTTGGGAGCAATCCTTTTGGTTTTGAGAACTTAAATCGTTCAAAATCAACAAGGTTTCAGACAGATGGTAGCGGCACTTTTGGTGGCTTTGGTGGTTCTGCAAACACCTTCAAGCCTAAGACTGAGGGAGCTGCTACTAGTACTCGTTTAAGGAAAGCGCCTGCTGTAGAGCGAAAGCTAGCATGCAATCTTGAGGAACTCTATACTGGTACAAAAAGGAAGATGAAGATCTCCAGAGAAGTCAGAACTCCTAATGGGTAGAAAACTTTCCCCTTCTTTATAATTTCTTTGATAACTTGGCATTAACTGAATAGTTTAATGGAATATTACTGTCTAGATTCACACTGTAGATCAAGAAAGCAATCTGATCATATGGATGGTTCATGTCTCATAGCTTGCCTAATTTTAGACTGTGAGGCCATTGGAGAAGCTCTACACACCCATGCGTCTAATGTTTTACATAATTTACTAGACATCTCGAAAATTTGTACTCATGTGCATGAGAACTTGTTTGGTAACCAGTGATATTGTTAGCTGGTGGTTTAAGAAATCTATCCCATCACCTTACCAAATGCTCTTGTTTATTCTTGGCCAGTGCCCACTCTATAAGTTGCTCAAACCTAGTGCTTCAGGGTGAGGTTCTCAGATGCCAGCACCTCACAAAAATCATTTGGATGCAAATCTATTACTAATATTTCTACCATTTACTCTCTATCTATGGTTTTTTCCCCTCCATTTTTCTAAGGGGATTAGATCCTATTTGACTCTTGCTTTCAATTTGATCACAATGGTACACCGAACACAATATACTGCAATGATACTTTTTGCAGCTTGTTAATAGATCTTCTCCTCATTCTGTTTTCTAATCTTTTCCTTTTTCATGTTCATGCAATACAGGCAAACAGTAGCAGAACATGAAATACTGACCATCGAAGTGAACCCCGGGTGGAGAAAAGGCACAAAAGTAACATTTCCTGAGAAAGGGAACGAAGAACTGAACCAAATTCCTGCAGACCTAGTCTTTATCATCGACGAGAAGCCTCATGAAGTTTACAAGAGGGAGGGCAATGATCTTGTTGTTCATCAAAAGATCTCACTGGTCGATGCACTAGCAGGGACTACAATAAACCTCATAACCCTTGATGGGCGTGATTTGGTGATCGACATGACTGATGTAATCAAGCCTAACTATGAATTGGTGATTGAAAATGAAGGAATGCCCATTGCACGAGAGCCTGGCAAGAAGGGGAAGCTGATTATCAAGTTCGATGTGAAGTTTCCTTCCAGATTGACACTAGAGCAGCGTGCAGGGATTAGAAGCATCTTTGGATAATCAAGGTGCAAATTGCTCTACCTCAGTTCCCTTGTCAGATTATCATTATCACTATTGTTATTTTATTTTTCTCTGCTATTATGATTTAAGCACCAGGATGTCTATCTAATTTTCATTCTCATGTTGCAATTTGAAATTCTTTATTGATGAGTTATGAACACCCAATTGCTGTAATTTTATGAACACATTAAAGTATCAACATGAGCATAGTTTAAGTATTGAGACTTATGCCTTGATGCTGTTTGATTGATGTGGCACAAATTAGTTAACAGATGTCTGTTTGATTAACAAAGACAATAGAGCACCAACAATAGAGATTATTTTCACTCTACATACAAAGTCATAATCATACAAATTTGGCCTTAAATTTTCATGGTGTAGTATCTTCCTAACTTCTCAAAATTTTCTCGGGACAATTTTATGAGAATTCAAGTTCGCCATGAAACTTGATTTCTATTATACAGAAGGGCAGAGCAAGCAATCACATTCTTAATCATCAGGACTTAGATTGTAAACCAGAGAATCTGGAGTTAGATTATACATCAGATACAAAGATACTATGCACACAAAAATTTAGGCCCGGGGGAGGAGGATCGAGTCGATCATTCCTGCTGGATAACTGGTGAGCTCAACTCTGTGGTGCTATAGAAGGAATCTTCTGTGCAGATAATATTCTCATCCTTATCATCGGCCCACTTGAGCACTTCTCGCATGTACTTGAAGGCTTCGTCCACGGAAGAGCGGTCTCGTGCCCGTGTTTGCCAAACAAACAGTTTTTGATCGGTGATGGAGGAGTAGAGTTCCTTAAACTTGATGGCGATGTAATAGTAAGCCTGCTGCGCTAGATTCTGGTTGCTCTGGTTGGTCCTCAACGGGGAGAACCCACTGAACCACTCGCAGGAAGACAAGGGCACACGGTTTATCTTCTCCTCAAACAAGTCATACTTGTTGAGCACGAGGACGAATGGGGTATTGTGGAAGCACACGTGCCTGGTTAAAATAACCTCGAGTCACTTGATGATATATAACAAACTCAAAATACGAGAGCAGTGTATGATAACTGCTATGGGATAGAAGCATTAATTTCCAATGCGAACTGGGAGAAACAACTAGTTCTCAACTCTAGATGCATATATAAACAACTAGAGATGCATTTATGAAAGTGCTTGTGTAATGATTAACACCAAAATTATCGAGAAAGCGAAGACAGACCTAACTGTGGCCTCAAACATCTCCTTGCTTTGCACCATTTTATTCTGCAAAGGTTTATTACTACCAGTGACCGGAGATGTTAACTGGTCATAGTCACTGAGTGCCACACAGAAGATTACTAGGCGGACATCCTCAAACATTTCAACCCATTTACAGCCGTAATTCATGCCCTTCGAGCTTACTCGAATCAATTGGTACCTGAGGAAAATGAACCACAGTAAAAAAAACATGAGAGAAAGAGTGAGAATGAAAGTAAAAGGTAAAATTTTCAGCACTGTAGAAGGACCTTTAACTATAATTGCTGAGGGATCAGTAGTTTATTTCTTGCTTGTAAAATGAGATCTCTAAATTGTGGGTTAATGTTTAATTGAACATCCAACTAACCACGGTTTAGTTGGGGTTCAACGACACAGTAGGTAGGTGTCATAATTTAGTTTACTAGGTCCTACAGTTGAGTTATAGTAGGTTCGACAATTTGGCCAAGATACCTACAGACAGATGTCATAGTTTATTTTTAGTAGGTAGCTAGGTGCCACAAGTCCTTATGGCAAGTACTGCAATTCAATTATAGTATGTGCCACAATTTGGTTGAGATGGTTGTTATATATCAGCCGAGTGCAGGTGCCATGGTTTAATTACAATAGGTGCTACAGTTTAGTATATGAAACCAAATTGTTGAGATAAGTGTTGCACATTTCATAATATGAAAGCTCCCTTCACTAGATCTTCCATTATATGAGAACCACCTTCGTATAAGTTCTATCCTCATTTTTCGCATCATTGTATTTGTTCTTCTGTGATTCTACCTGTATTATGATTATTGAATAAAACTATATAAATTTCTAATTGCTAACATGGTTCAGCCGAAACCACCATATCTCCTGCTACAGTAGATGATAGCAACAGCAACTAGCGCAGAAGATTGAGGAGAGAAATTACCTGGGAAGTGATTGGGAGTGGGCTTCAAGATTGTCGTTGTAGAGTTCTGACATTGGACTGTGGTCATCAAGTGAGAACTCGATAAAGGCTAACCCATTCCCTTGAGTTACTCCTTCTGCATACAATATATCCTTCTCCGAAGGCTCATACTCATTGCTTGATATCTCAACAGCCTGCAAGAACGTATGATATTGGTATCCACTTTAGCTTAAGTTTCTGTGATAAACAAAAACTCAGAATAGATTTAACTGTATTGATAGGTTAGAACCGTTAGACGGGTAAAAAGGCCGGTAGAGCCTCCATCAGATGTTATATGTTCAAATATGCGTAATAGATTATATTATAAGATAAGTTGAACCAATTGAAATAACAAGCAGGAGTAGATTGTAGAGTGACCAAGGAAGACTCTAGTTAATGTAACTGAAAATGAGTCGAGAGTTGTGAATCTACTAATAAAGACTTCAAAACGTATAACAAAGCAATAAATCCAAGTAGTCAACTCCAAAAATACAATCTGATGATATGACGAGAACAAGATTCTCATTCTAGAAAGAATAAATATTTTTTCTTTTTCTCACAACTCGATGAGAGATACAGGAGCAAGTAGCCTGGACAAGTATTAGTTGATTAGTAATCTCATGTGCATCTCAGTATACAGTGACAGTATAGCACTATGTAGCTATTAGACTTTGCCTAAGAGAAGATCGCACCATCAGAGAATTGAAAAAAAAAGGATCTTGCAGAGGATCACTACAATAGTAGTTCACTACTCTGAACTTAGTTTGAATACTATGAATGGTTGAAACAAAGCGTGAACAATATCATAAACAAATACCTTATTCAAGAAGTATTTGGCAACATCTGGAAGAAAGTGGAGTTCATTTCTTCTCTTATATGTTTCTTGTATGGCAGGCTCTCTCCACATCTCTTCAACCAATGGAGCATATTCACGCGTCGCAGCAGGGAAAAAAGCATCCAAGTCCCCCATGGCTACTATGTCCAAAAGCCAATCAGAAAACTGCTTTAATCTTCCGTTGATAGAGTAAATACATTGATTTGGCCTACTAGCTTCACTTTCTTCTTGACCTGAAACCGCTGCAAATGATTTGCTGTAACCATGCATGTGGGAATTTAAATCTACCTATTCACTATCAAAATAAAGTATCAATATGGATAGAGCTCAGAAGACATGCAAAGGTAAACCAAAGTAACTACATGTCATTGCAGAAGTTGCTTTATAGTTTGAATGCTGGCCAGTGGCCAGCATATTCTTAGTGATGAACATGTGCATGGATATTCGTTTATTACAATACACTTGGTCAAAATTGAGATAAAATTACCAAAGAGATAAAGATTTAACTTTGTTTAGTCATTGAGATCACTAAGGGCTATTTAAGGGGCTTGTCTAGGACACAGTAAAAAGAATAGTCCGGTGTATGAAGTTCCCACCAATACGGGATCTCGAGGAAGGGTTGGACCGCATTGGGTTTATTATACGCAGCCTTACATGTTTCCGCAACTCGAACCTGTCACTACAAGGTCACACGGCAACAATTTTACCAATACGCCAAGGTTCCCCTTCGGTCTAAGGCACAGTATTTGAAAATAAAGCCTTAGTTTCAAATCTGAACCAGTTAAAGAGGTGTCAAAACTCTCTTCTCAGTCAGAGGCCAGCCAGGATATAGTACTCATTAACATCAGATTCCACAACCTTAATCAACAATCAAACTGTATTAGTAAACATTAGCGACTCAAACCATGGTTATTTAACTATTACTCTACTACTCTGGAATTTGGCAAATTCTGGGTTTCAAAACACATTTGAGTAACTAGCAATAGCAATAGTATAACTGATAACCCCAAATGGTGTACTTGCAGCTTTGTGTTGTTGCTGTTGGTTGTGGTGTTATTGTTTGTATTAGGAATTAGGAATGATTCCAAAGTGAGTAGTCTTTATAGCATGTTTTGTGTAATTTTTGCACATCGAAAATTTGCTTGCACATTCAATCCTAACGGCACTTCTTTAATTCCTTTACACACAAAAGGTCTCTATACAAGTATCTTATGGTGATAACTAGTAATTATTGCTGCCAGCCACTTAGGAAGATATGTCAAAATTCAAAAAAGAAGGCTGAATAGGTGGATAACCAATAAAATTTAATAAGATTAGCGCATAGCGAATAGTGAAGACATGGTTGCAAAAAGAACAGCAGAGACATAAATATGCGTGTTACCTTCATAAGAATGTCCTTCATCGGATACTCTCTGTTCCATCTTAGTCAAAGCCTCCTCCTCAAAGCGTTCTCGGCCTTCCAGTAAAATACTTAGATACTTGTACATGTTGCTTTGTATCATCAATTTCATGTTTTCCAATTCTTCTTGAGAAAAGTTATTTCCATACATAAGCTTAGCCTGTCCAAATTATCGAATCGTCAAACAGAAATGGTGTGAACAGGGTCTTCGTGTGTAGAAAAGAAACAAACAGTAATGTGTAGCAAATTTCCATACAATAGTTTTCCCGTTCAAAGCATTGAACCAACAATAGGAAGTTCAAACCACATGACATTTTTTGAACAAATAATTACAAATCGAAAGATAATAAAATCATCACTTCATGCTATCAAACTTCATAGCTGGCTTCAGAGATAAAGATCAGGTGGTTGAACTTTATGGTCTCTTCCTAAGTGAATACCACCCTTAGTTTGATAGCAAGTATAGCATGAAGCATGCTATTATTATAGTTCACATGCAAGAAGTAGTCATCATCTCACTATTGGAGGAAGGAGGTAACAATTGCCTGTCTAAAGATTAAGACAAATCAAAGTAATGTGCACTTCGATAGCTAGCAATGACTGTGAATAAAATTTTGGATATCACATCACGGGTTGACATCCTGAAAATCATCATTATGTTATTTGGGTGAGTTCCTCACATATTTGACTCTTTTAAATTAATTCAAGGATTATAGTCGTGTTACATGTCAAAATGTCAGTGAACAAAAAGTACAAAAAGATGCTATATTGCAGTAAAGAAACGGAATAATAGCGTCATTTCTTCATTTTTCTAAGCTTCACTATAGATGCAAAATGAATTTTATAACCTCATGACAACAGATAATTTTTGATAAACACTTGAAGTGTAATGATCTGTGATAAATGATAACACCACACATGCAAATTGCCATCAAAAAGCCGAATAGGCATATGAAGTTTTTAGGACCATACAAACCAAACTGCTATAGCATTTTGGCTAACAATGAGAACAAAATGATAAAATCAAAACACTATCTAGAAATACTAGTATACCATATAGGTTAATGCTAATCATGTTTACCTGTTCCAGTTTGTATCAAGCGTACATATATAGATAAAAGATCACCAATGCAACTAACAATCACAATTTGTCATTATGGTTCATATAAAATAGTGGGTAAATGTATCGCACCTGTTTAAAAATAGTGCCAGTTCCTGATCCCTGTGGTCCAAGGAGCAAAAATTTTTGGACTCTCTGTTCGAGATAACCAGGCAAGACTCTGGTTAAGTGGGATGCCTCACTTTTAGGGCCACTAGGAACTGAATGTGGTACAGGTAAAGAGAATAATGAACATGCAAATCTTGTTAATGCCTGTCAAGCAAAAAGACCAGAACAATAATGAAGCAACTATTAACCAGATAATCCGTTATGGTAGATGAGAATCCAAATTTAGTCAGATAAATAAAAGTGAGTAACTTGTTCTCATACCGATTCCCAGATTTTCCCCCTGATATTATTTTGACCTTCCTCCTCATAACGACCATCATCGTACACCCAGAAATGTGTATCACGTGGACATTGAACTTTAGCAAGCTGCAAGGTATGACAAAGCACTGGTCAGTGATAACCATGATAGTAAAAGATGGATGTGGAAAAACAAAGCACTGGTAAGTGACTGAATTAGCTATCAACTTCTTTTGTAGATCCTTAGATGAGCTTAAATAGATTTAAACAAGACTACTTGTAGATGACTCAGTAATCAGTAGAATATCAAAGGTTTGCTATAGATGATGGATGAGCAAATAAAATGTAGCTACTGAAAGAAGCAACTTAAGTATTTGACTTAAGCACCTTAAGCACCCTTTGTTCGACTTTTGTTATTTGTCTTCCATTAATGTAAACTTCAGTATTTCCCTTGCTAGCATCAGTCTGAAGCTTTCCGGTGAAATTCAAGTTAGAACTAACAAGTCTATCAGGTTTCTCTCCTTCCTGTACAAAACAAAAAGAATAAGCAAAAGAGTTAACATGCTGAGCCAAGCAAAAAAGGACTCAGAGCCAAAGACAGATGCACTTGCCTTTCCCCAGAGGCCTGATTCTTTGTCATACCAATACCTTCCAGGCTTCAACTTTTGAGGAGGCATTGGGCAGCTAAATAATTCTGCCATCTCCTCTTGCCTTAGTGGAAATCCATTCACAATGAGCTGTTCCGGGCGGAGTTGATTTGCATGACATTCCTTCTCCGCTTTCAAAATTTGCCTGACTTCAAGTGGACTAAGAAGACGAGCTAATATCCTTGAACTCTTTCCAAGTTTTGAACGATTGGACTCGTCAATAGGCTGTCCGATGCAACTAATACACTTCCGCCCCTCTGGCATAGATCCCATGGCTCTAAGAACACAGTAGCTGCAATACCTAGCATCACAAACAATACACACTTCTTTGCGCTCCCACTTTCTCTTCCCACATCTACAACACACTCTTTTTTTCTTCTCCTTGCTGGTAACACCAAGGAGCTGAGGAGAACCTGATAAATCTTCGAACAACTCTTTACTTTCTGATTTTTCCTCGAAAGTAACTACTGATGTCCTCCTCCCCTCGTTATCCTGTTGCCTACGCTGCCCAATTGGCATGCTATGTGCAGAAACTGGAGAAGCCGAATGGGATGCATCAGTGAACTCTTCATTCTGCAAGACAGAATCGACTGACTCAGAGCTTCCAGAGGCCCGTAGACTTCGGGATGGAGAGTCAGCACATCGAGCGATCAGAGAAACTGGCAACGGAATTTGATCAACTACTGGGGCAATTGTGCCGTTCCCGGACATATGAGATTCAGGAACAGGCTCAGCTGTAGGGATCACATCGACCGGCTCAACCCTCGGAAGCTCATAAGTCACAGGAGGGCCATCATACTCGATGGCAATGGAGTAATCGAGGTTGTCTGGCGCCTCTGGGATGGTAGTCCCTGGAGGCAACATACTCCGCAGCATTTCCTGCCAGCTAGTAGCATCCATAATTTCCGATATTTCCCCAGGCTCAGCAATCGAGCAAAAAAACTCCTTTTCGACTCACCCTGAAACCAGAACAGATCGAATACAGCAACCAAGACGCAAAAGATCGAAAGAGGAAGTTTGCAACTAAAGCCTCGAGTACAAAGGGGAAAAGACGCAGGAAAAAACCTACTTTGCAGGACGAACAAGGATTAGGGAAGCAGAAGAAAACGGCGAAAGCCGGAACAAAGCCGCACCTTTCCTCCACCAGATGATCTACAGATGCAGAATAAATCGAAGAACCTAGTTGAACTACAGCGAGTCCAAGGAGCCGACTTTTTTTGACTTCCCGGAGGCGAACGTGTTCACTCCGACAACGAAACTTCCCGATCGAGAATCCGAGATAGAAAATTACAAGTCAAAGCCCTAGCGACGTCACCTGCTTGAAAACAAACAAACAAAAAAAAAAAAATCACAAAACTGCCAAAATTAATCCGTTTTGAGGAAGATCGAAGATGGCGATGGAATCGGGAGAAGAATGGTAACCTGATGGTGGTTGGAAATGGAAGCCAAGGAGAAGAGTGGACTCCATGATGATTGCGGAGGACCGGCGTTGCCCTGTCGGGTCTTCGATTGAGTTAGTTAATGCTCCAATTATTATGCTTTACATCCATCCAACCACCAATCTTTTCCGAGCACGGTGCCGATCATGCGATTCCTCCTTTTGGAAGAAGATATTGTCTCGATCTCGAAGAATATTGACTAGTCGACGCCCTCGCCAACGACGTAGACAATGGCTGCGATCGAAGCGCGTCGTAAACAGTTTGAAGCACGAAACTTCGACCGCTTAAAATAATTACAAAAAGTGAGGGGATTTATAAGTATAATATTAATAAAATTTCAGCTATATTTTTCTCAGGAAAATTATAAAATTAATTTTTAGAATTTTAAAAATATTTCAAAGTTTAATATGGTTCGGAATTTAAAGTTGTAAACGAGTCAAAAGCTTCATGTAGTTAGCAATTATTTGGTAAGATAATTGATAGACGAGGTTAGAATTTATGAAGTGGCTGGAATGGTCATTTAATTCGGTGAAAATGATTTAAATTTTATTAAAATTATTTTAAGTTGATCAAAATTATTTTGAAATCGTAAAATTATAATAGTTAGCTACTTAAGTAGTTATTATATAATTATAATAATTATTTAAATAGCTACTATACAATTATAATTAATAAAACCTTGAATTTTAAATTTTATATCAAAATTATTTAAATTTTATGAAATTACTTAAAACAATTGTAACATTATAATAAATATTTTAAGACTATAATAATATTATATGTTATAACAATTAGTAGTAGTTATTATAATAATATTAAAAGTAAAAAAATATAATAATTACTCTATAATTTAATTAAAATTATTTAAACTTAATTAAAATTATTTTAAAATAATTATAGCAACTACTACATAGTTGTAGCTGTTATATTAAACTCATTTTAGAAATTAATCATAAGTACTCCAATAAGTAAATTATTTTTGAAATAAAATATCTGTTAGACTTCCTTTTTGATTTTTTAAAAATAGATATCCTATGATTTACATTTCAAATAATTTGAAATGTCTTTGATTTTTACCTATTTAAATTTGATTTTTGATTTTGTAGAATTTAGTTCATTTTAAAAAAATTATAATTGTAAATATATTTGATTTGTTATTGAGTTTATATTGTAAGTTTATGTTTTAATTTTTTATTATTTTTGTATAAGTTTATTTATAAATGTAATACAAATTTTGTCGATCAACATTATTCATATAAATTTTATAAATATTGTTCGTAAACATTTAAAATGACTCCTTTACCCCTATTTGCTATTACTTTTGTCGGGTCAATCTAATAAACCGACCTATAAGTATATCAAACCGGCCATCGGTCGGACCTTATCCGGTCCGATTATCGCTGCTTGCTGGTGTTGGAACTATGCCCTCCGGCGACCATGAAGGCATCGCCGCCGCCGGCGCAGCCCTCTGCTGCATTTCCCACGGCTTCTTCGAATCCGCCTCCAAGAATACCTCTCGAATCTCCTTCGTCCATGCTTCCGGCGGCTATCAGAGGCAGGGAGAGGCGGTGAGAGCTTTAACTTCCAATGAAACTTCGTACCCTCCGATCTATCCCGGCGACGTGTGCTTCACCAGCGGAGACGTCCTATACGCTGTAGAATCATACAGCCGTCGCATACGCCGGGTTCTCGATGGCGGTGACGATGCTGATCTCGTCAGGCCGCAAGGTTTGGGGGGTTTTAGTCTCTCGTTCGCTTTTCTTCTATTATACTATGGAAATCTCCCTGCACTATCGATACTCAATTCTGTTGGTAATATTCTAGTTTCGATTAGCTTATTACTTCCCTGCCTTTTTTTAGAAGGGCAGGAACAATTGAGTTGAGTTTGAACATACTACTGTGGTCATGCACAATGAAGAGGCATCTAAAATTGCTCGCTTGATGAACCCATGATCTTCCAAACTTGCAGGTTGTGATAGAGCGAATCAGATTGATAAGTCAGTGACATTGGAGAATGGTATGCCACATGTGGTTGGTGTCTGTATTCCTCCTTCAGTGGAATATATAGTCGCAGTCCTTGCAATTCTCAGGTGTGGGGAGGCTTTCTTGCCTCTAGATCCATCATGGCCTGAATCAAGATTGCTTTCAGTTATTTCTTCCTCAAATACTAGCCTCATTCTCCAATGTGTGCCATCTCATGAAACTTTGCAATACAAGGCAGCTGAGTGGATAGTGAAAAGGAGTAGTTGTTTGGTTCTATATATAAATCTTTTTTTGGACCATAAAAAGGAGGTTGTCGGATCTGATCTTATATGGCCTTGTGAAAGAAGAAGTCCAAGAAGGTTCTGTTATTTGATGTATACATCTGGTTCAACTGGAAAACCAAAAGGTGTTTGTGGTACAGAAGAAGGTAAATTACCATGCACTTCACTCATTATAGTACAGTTTTTTTCCTTTGGTATCTGCTATGGTGTATGGCTAGAATATCTAGTATTAGATTTTAGAATTGTGCTTTACTGTACAGTGTGCTCATATTGGAACATTCTACTTGTAACTCATTTATCAAATCTGTAGTCCTGTCCTTTATTGTGGTTTCTTTATTACTAGTGTTTGTGACATACTTGAATTTTTCTAACTCAATGATCCAACTACTTTTAGGTCTTCTAAATCGCTTTCAGTGGATGCAAGGATTGATTCCATTGTGCAACATGGATATATTGTTGTTCAAGACTTCCATTAGCTTCATCGACCATTTGCAGGAGTTCGTTGGAGCTACCTTAACTTCCACACCACTCATCATACTTCCAGTTAATGATGTAAAAGCTAATCCATTATGTTTGGTTGATTTTGTTAAGGTATACAACTATCCTGAAGAATTTATATATCATCATGTGTATTATATATATGGTTAATCTATTGAATAATCAAGATAATTCAAATTTTTGAAATTGCTACCAAATAACGGGCTACTAAAGTGGATAGAAGTGTTTGTGATTCACAAGCATAAAGACAACATACTATAATAGGCTCACTAGTGTTTCTTTTTTTTAGAGGAAAATAAGATTGATTTATTCTGGAATATATTTAGTTGGTAAAACATCTGTGTTCAATTAAGCTCATTTAGATTTCTAGCCATTATGATTAAACTAAAATGGTCTGTATTTGTTTACACTGCTGAATGTTGACAAATGTGCAATTATAACGTTCAGTGAAGGAGAAAAAAGGATCACCAAATGTGCAGTTTGTGGTGCTCCTGCTCCATGATCTTATCTAACTCATCTTGAACATTTCTTTATTTTCATTTGATATAAGATAAACAATCCATTTGGATAGGTCCATTTCTACTGCTTTGGTTCAACTAATATTTTGATGTTTTAAATCATTAAATTTCTCACACTTTATTGAAGTAACAATTTCTTTCCTTCCCTTTCCTTTTCTTTCTTCTTCCTCCTCTATTTTCTTTTTCTCCTTCCCTTTCTTTTCTTCTCCTTTCTATTCACTGTTGATTGCTTCCTCCCAAGCTGGAGCTTTTCTCCAAGTTTCACAGTCCTATCTCCTTCTCCTCTAAATGGATAACAGGTCGGGATACTTAACGGGTCTGGTCCAAATATTCCATTTGAACCAGCCCTCACACATGTCACACTATCTGGCTACTTTTATAAATATTTCCACTGTTCTGATGCCCCTTTGAAAATTTGGCTTTTGTTAGACATATTATCAGTTCAATATAAGGCAATATGTACTTGTAATTTATAACCTTCTGTTTGTTTTCCAACTTTTCCTGTCTGCTATTTTAGATAATTGATACATAAATAGAAATATGGCTTCCTGTATTGTTTATTTTTTATTTTTTTACATCTTGTCATCATTATATTATTATGCTAAAAGTTTTCCCATATCTGATGCTCAATGTTCTGTTTTCTCAGGCATACAAAATTTCACGAATGATTTGTGTTCCTTCCTTGATGAGATTGGTTCTTCCTAAGTTGGAGGACTCTTACTTCAGAAGTTCTAACCCCCTGAAAGTCTTGATCCTTAGTGGCGAGATTCTATCTGTTCCTTTGTGTAGCAGTTTGCAGGAATATCTGCCTTGGACAACAATCCTCAATCTCTATGGAAGTACAGAGGTCAGCAATTAAGCATTCAGGTTTGTTCACCAAATTTGCAAAGAGTGAAATACTTCATTATGTCTTCTTTAAACATTTATAATCAGATCCATCATCCGTCTCCTGCTAATGTGGGCTACTGGTGGATCTGCATAGGCACTTCCCAAAATCTTGCTTGCTTTTCACAATATATGATGTGTATATGATACTTCTCATTTTTATCTATTTCGTTTTTAGATTTTAGTACCAGATTACATACTCTTTATGGATATACTGAAAATCAGATATTGTAAGGTGAGTCTTTCCTGATGATGCAAATGCAGGTGATTTACAATGTAATCATGTAGCTGGTAGCCCATTACCCATGTGCTAGGATCCTTTCTGTCGAAGAGCTCTCTCTCTCTCTCTCCTCCCCTTGTCTAATATTGTAACTCCTTTTCTTGTCCCCACGGGACGAGCTGATGGCTAGTGCATGGGGCGTTGCCACCATGAGGTATGAGGGTCAAATCCTGGCTAGTAGCGAGGTTCTGCCCTTCCCCATGCATTGGTCATTGTTCGGGCTAGTAGCCACCCGTGATTTACCTCCTCCGTGTTGGTCTTGGGACGGGCTGGCGGGGGCGCTGGGGGTGAGTGTTTCGCCTTTTGCCACCATGTAACTCCTTTTCTTTTCTTCTTTTGATCAGACATCTAGACAATCTAATTGAAAATCACAATGTGTGGGCTCTACTGAGGTTCAATGTGGGAGTTTAATCTATTTGTAATTATCTATTTCTCTCATATTATATGAAAGTGTCTGCTATCAAAAAGCTGGTAGGTTAGCTCATTTCCTCCACTTAGGCTTGCTTAGTTTCTGCTTATAAGATAATATGCTGCATGCATTTTGCAGATTTACCATTGATTGAGCTTTGTGCATATGAATGGAAGGCATTTGGATCTCTGATGTTTATGTTCCTCTAGAATTATCTGTAGCTGTCTTTTAGATGTCTGCGAGTTGCATTAACTGCCTATTAAGGTTCACAGTTATGTGTGTGGTCCATTTTTTTAAAAGATTTGGTTCATTGGGCCTCAACAGCCATACGAGAGAGCGATTCAGTTGGATGAACTGGTATGGTACTTTATTGGACCATGCTAGCGAACAACTTGGTCAGATGAACTGATGAGGTACTTCGCTTGGGTAGAGACTGCATTCTGTGAGACTAGCCTTGGCTCTTCATCCCTACAAAAGCCAATGCTAGGTGTTGCCAGCATAGACCCTCGGACGCCCAAGTTAGTTTGAGTCCAATGGAGAGGGACAAATTAGACATAGTAAAGGGCAAATTGTTGGGAAGAATGGATGTTACCTTTGGCAATCAATTTACCCTGCCTTTTATAGGTCTTGAAAGGTGGGGTTGGAGTGTCCTTTTACAAGAGTCAGCTTGGTCAGGCCATGTCTGGATGTATGGTGGCGAATGTCTCTCTGTCCTTGCCTAGCCAAGCATTGAATACAACATGATTGATTGAGAGGCAACCATTAACAATTAATTTGTTTCATGTGCATGCCCAAGGTCGACAATATTTTCAGCCTTAGAGAAGCTTCCTTGAGTCAGAGTGTCAATCAATTGGTGCTTTTCTTTGGGAGGTTTTTAAACTGGAGGATGTGGTCCACGTACCTAGATTAGCCATAGTTGTGTCATTGTCCTGGCAGTCCATTTGGTCTTTCAATGAATCTTTTGTTCATCTTTTGCAAGAGGGTTGCTTTTGCCCATGTTTCTTTGCCTGAAGAAACATGACTTCCTTATATCCACAAAATTAAGTCCATTTCTTTTTGCACTTCTCCTTGATCTATTTAGGACTTGGTTTACAATTGTTTAAGTGGCTCTCCTTATCAGTTAGTGACCACAGTAACATGTAAATTTGTCTACTGCTTATTGTAATTAGACATGCCAAGTATGGTTAAAAGAGCATTATTATCCCTGCATTGGTTAAAGGTAAACTTATTGGTTCTAGGTTTTGCGTCTAGGTCCACACCAAATGCCAGTTGGCAATAGGCCATTACTCTACTGAACAGTAGAATTGATCCTTGTCCTATTAACTGGTCATACCTAGAATTACCAGCTATCCAGTTTAGTATCTTGTGAACCATTTCTGCTATCTTGAACTAGTTGTTCCTCAAGAGATGTGCTTAAACATGTAAAGTTATGGTTTAAAAAAGAAATCTAAGTTTAAGTATCAAAAAAGACATTTACATGACATTTTGGAAAAATTTCTTCACATGTTATTTGCAAAGAATGCATAATATGGTTCCTTTAGCAAAGAAAATTTACTGCCGCATTAAGTTAGCATTATATTGAGCATCGTACAATCTTATTTATTTTTTTTAGCAAACTTTGTCTTCCATGCTGCAAGAGTATCACATGTCATATAAAGGTGAAGGCTTATTGTTAGAGCTGTTTCTTTTTGTTTTCATAATGAAAGTCTACTTAAAATTTCAGGTATCTGGCGACTGCACATATTTTGATTGTAAAAAATTAGCAGATGTTTTGGATGTTGAGCCACTAAGCTCTGTCCCTATTGGATTTCCTATTTCAAATTGTGAGATTGTGCTTGTGGGTCAACCTGACAGCCCTGATGAGGGGGAGATCTATGTTTCTGGGGTTTGCTTGTTTGCAGGATACCTTGACAACATGAATAACAATCCAATGGGCAAAAGTAGTGTGCCACAATTCCAAACTGGTGACTTTGCAAGACGACTACGAAGTGGGGATCTTGTTTTTCTAGGGAGACATGATCGCACTGTAAAAATCAATGGACAACGAGTTGCATTGGAGGAAATAGAAAGTGCCATGAAGGACCATCCCGAGATCAATGATGCTGCTGTAACTTATCATGGAAGCGATGGAGTAGCAACTCAACTAGAGGCATACTTTGTGATGAAATCATCAGAGAGCTTTAAGAAAAATCATAGACCTTTAGACAAGCAGCAAATGGTTGAATCTTTAATACCATCTATCCGGAGTTGGTTACAAAAGAAACTTCCTCCTGTGATGATCCCTAGCTATTATTTCTGTATGAAATCATTGCCAATCTTGGACTCTGGAAAAATTAATCACCTAGAGCTTTCAAGTTCTGTATCTATGCCTAAGCAGCATATCAGCCCTTTTGGAAGAAATAGTTCTTCTGTTAATCAGTTACAGACTATCAAAGATGTGTGTATTATCAACTTTTAACTTTTTTTCAATCATTCTCTGCGTTCATTTCAGATTCTATTTGTTTATTCTCTCACTTTTATGAGTAACAGCCTTGTTTTTCCTTGTAAATGCAAGAGTTTTGCAAATTACTTTTACTAGACCATTTCTGATGCATTTTGCTGCTTTTATTGCGTATTTTTTCAGATTTATCTTTTCTTATTCTTTGAAAAGTCCATTAAGCTAACAGATACACTTTTATTCTTCAAGTAGGTAGTCATACTCGTACAACTTTTTCATCAGTATTAATATAATTGCAAAGTGCCACTTTCGACTATGTGGCAAAACTCTAGTTAATTGTGAGAAATCTTTATTCAATATCATAAATGCAATCTTGCATTTCCATTGTCATTTTTTCCTTTCAAATTTAGCTTCTCTTGTGAATTGAATATGATATTTGATGGTAGGCGAAATGCATCGATGTGGTAGTTAAAGTTATTTCATTGATTCTATTGACACTACATTGACTATGTTGACTGCAACTGTTTATATGATAAGTGGTATCACATCTATACATTTTTTAGTATGCATGTCAAATGTAAATATTAAAAATTACTTAGGCGTATAGGTGCATTTTCTTCTTCTCAATAATGTAGAAAGAATGAACATATTTCAAACAATGAGGAGCTTGATGCTAATAATGGTAGAATAAGAACAAGATGCAAGCCCAACAAATGCAAATAAAGAATGGCACGATTATAAATTTTGACAATGCAAGTTTATAAGAATTTAGGGAAGCTGGAAACAGTTTTCTATTTTCATTTATTGACTTTTCAACTCCGCTCATGATGGCCGGTCCCAAGCCCAGATAAAGGAGGAGGGTTGCATTAGATTGTCAGTCAGCGTTAACTATGATAAATTTTAATGAATGGATTAATTAAACTATTATGCTAATGTTAGGATGTTCTCCGTAAGGAACGCGTTGCAGGGTCCGACTGTAATATCTCGGCAAGGACCGCTATATCTCCATGAGAACTTGGGTGTAGTGCTAAATATGCAAGAGTTCGCGTTACAGGGTCTGACTGTAACGTATCCGCAAGGACCGCTACATCTCCATGAGAACTTGGGTGTAGTGTTAAATAAGCAAGAGTTCTTACACCATAGGTTGGATAAGAACAAATATTATAAGAAAACTAATAGTCTAAGATTTGGAATATGGAACATAAGAACCCTCACTGGTAAATCAATAGAGGTAGTAGATGCGATGATTAAGAGAAGAATTAGTATTTTGTGTGTACAAAAAATAAAATGGGTAGGCGAAAAGGCAAAAAATGATAGAGAACTCGGGTTTTAAGTTATGGTATACAGGAAAGAGTAAAATAAGAAATGGAGTCGGTATTGTTGTAAATAATTCGTTAAAGGATTAAGTTGTAGGAGTAGTTAGAAAAGGGGATAAAATTATAGCTCTCAAGATAATAGTGGCGAAAGAAACTATGAACGTAATTAGCATATATGTACCTCAAGTAGGATTAGATGAAGCTATCCAATTAAGGTTTTTGGACGACCTAGATGAAGTATTACAAAACATTTTGCTAAATAAAATAATTTTTATAGGAGATGATCTAAATAGGCATGTCGGAGTGAAAAATGAGGAATACGAGAGGGTACATGGAGTTATGGGTTTGGAACGAGAAATGAAGAAGAGAAAACTATATGATTTTGCAATAACATATGACCTTATATTAGCTAATACATACTTTAAGAAAAGAGAAGAACACGTGGTCACTTTTAAAAGCAGGAATAATAAATCGCAAATTGACTTTATTATGGTTAGGAAGAGGAATAGAAAGATTTGTAAAGACTGCAAGGTCATCCCTGGAGAAAGCTTAACTATCCAACATAGGTTAGTAGTGTTGAA
>JBBUKS010486923.1:0-15807 GCA_038050645.1 Hedychium gardnerianum
GTTGCATCAGTCATTATATTTTAGCATAACTTGTTCTTCCTGCAAAAATACTAGCACGCTCTTATCTAGACTTTCATTTATTGTGATGCTTGTGCTAGTATGTTTAGTGAACTATTTTTTTCTATTTATAGTAGCATGAAGTGAGCATGTATGTAATTGTATGAGTTTGAGAATTGACCTAATCTTAGGATCTCTTTCACACTATGATTAATATTGATAGTTGATACATCTAAAAATAGTCGTGATTCATAGAATTGGACTAGTACTTGTGTTTTAAGGTGATTTCTCAATTATATTTTGGTTACTGGAGAAACTCAGATCACGTCAACTCATTTAGAAAAATCAAAACTCTACTTATTTTAGTGCTACACAATTTTACATATAAGCACATACAAAAAAATTGAATAAGAGTTAAAAAATAGTTATCGTGAGTGGAAACTAACAAGTTACCCCTTTGAGACCGAGTTAAGTTACTGGGGAAATAACTGTTATGTTTCTCTTGATCTGAGCTATCCTTTAAGACCTTGTGTAGTTGAGAAAGATGAACCATCTGTGTGACAAGTGCCTATCGCCGAGAGCATAAGAAACACAATTAGATGACGACTTGAGTAGGCTTGGGAATTGATACTTGAAATGTTAGGTCACTTATTTGCACCGAGCATGGATTTCATTCTCAAACAAATCCTTGTATCATGCTCACCAATGAAACTATAGGATAAATTTAATGTGAATTTCTTGGGATTATGATGCACCTCATTGCCACGTGAATCTAGATTGTAGGTTTTTGTTTGAGGACAAGCAAAAGTTTAAGTATGGGGGTGTGATGTGCATAGATTATATATGTTTTTAGACACTTATATTGCACATCTACTTATATTTCATTGACATGATCTACATTATTGCACCTCATTTTATTATGATATCATGCTTTTTACTCCACATTGTTTAGAGATCTATTTTTTTTATTTTCTTTGACAGGGTGCGTTTTGGAGCAAAACAAAGCTTAAATGGAGAGCAGAGCAGAAAGCAAAGCAGGAAGCAGAGTAGTCAGGGCCAAGACCCCTGGTTGTGCCTCCCAAGCATGGCCAAGGCACTGGCTGTGCCCTTAGGCACGAGCGTGCCTCAACAACAGAAGGAAATCCAGGCACGTCCGTGTGTCCCAGACACAACCATGTGACACCCCTGAAGAAACCCTGGCACGATCGTGTGTCTCAGACACGACCATGTGTGATTCTTGGGAAAACCCCAGGCACGACCGTGTGTCCCAGACAAGGTCATGTCTAGCCAGCAATGCTTTCTCAACACTAGGTCGTGCCTCCAGTCTAGCCAGGCTCAACTTCACGCCATGCCTCCCAAGCACTGTCGTGTGCCAGAAAAACAAGGGTTGTACCCCATGCCTATAAAAGGGAATTTTACCCCTTTCTCAAAGGGGGTTGTTCTTCCCTTCTAGGGAGAACACAAGGTCCATCACCACTTCATTTTCAGAGATTTCACCTGCGATCCGAGGCGGTTTTCTCCGATCCATCCATCATTTGAGCAAGGAGAACACTCTCGAAGACCAAGCTGACAACCATCTAAGCATTTTCCCCTCTTCTCTCTAGATAGGGCTAGAATGTTTTTTTACTTGTCTTTATACTTTCTCTCCTTGTGTATGGAGTAGATCTCTTGCATTCTATGATTAGGGAGTATCTATGATGTGATTGATGATATATGAACTATGGATATGCCAATTTCCTATTTCTATGTGTTGTGCCTTGTACATATTTGACGAAATGTATATGTGAATGATGCATGTAGATCTAGGGTGTATGCTTCTATGTTAAGGTTACTACTAGACTGGAAAATCGGGAGATCCTTAGTAACAAAGGATTCTCATTCAACTGAACTATTATGCCCTTAGTGACAAAGGGTATCAACACTTACCCACTTTCTAGAGTTAAAAGACCTTGACATAGGAACTAACCCTAGTTACATAGGAGTAGTATGGAGAATTAGGAGATGAACATGTTATAGAAACATAATCTAACATTATATTGAAATCGAAAACCTTGAATCGCTTCCTAAACCAACCTTCACAACTCACTTCCCTCTCTTCTCGGGCTTAGACCTCACACACACACTCTCTCTCTCTCTCTCTCAAGCTCTTTCTCACACTCTCTCTAGTTCACAAGCCTTCTCACAACCTCAATTAGTCTAGGTACTAGCTTCACAAACTCATTAGTGTATTAATCCACAGTCCCTGTGGATACGATAATCTTTTTTATTACTGATGACGTAACCGTGTACTTGCGGTAGCGTAACGACGTGTAAGTACGAAAGTCATAGAGAATGGTTATCTGAGGCTGCTGGTCGATTCTTCTTTTATTGACATTTAGGCACCTCTATTCCCTTTGAGGCACCTCAATCATGAGTTGATCTTATCTGATCTGAGTTCACCATGCCTTATCCTCTTCGAGGTACCTCAATCCCTTTAAGGCGCCTCGGTAATTGACGTGGAGCTCTGAGCAAAGCATGATCCTAGTCGAGCCTATCCCATCCCAGGCGCCTCAATCCCTTTGAGGCACCTGGATGCTGATGTATGCTGACGAACCAGAGGCTACCACCTCATCTTGCTGCGCGGCGAGGTGATTAAGATGTATCAATTTCTTTGAGGCACCGGAATCAGCTTAGGGCGCCTAGATCATTTCCAGGCACATGGATCATCTTTTTCAGGTTTTAAATTTTCTGCATCACAGAGTTAGCACAGAAAATATAGAATAATTTTAACTTAAATTATTTCATAGTCTCGGACTATCCAGTCATGACTTTTAAATTTTTAGTGAAATCCTAGGTCGGACTGACGCCTACTATTCCCTGCATTTGTGAAACACATCCTCATCTACTCCTCACAAGAGAGTTTACCTATTGTCAAATATCTAATATTCTAGACCTATTTGGACTTTTGCTCATCATCCAATCTTGACCTTCGGGACTTCCCACTAGACGTCAGATCCTTGACACGTCTAGACTCCTGCCTGGTATCCTCGACCCCCAGGGCTTCCTGCCTAGTGTCCTCGACCCCTAGGACTTTTTCCCATCATCCTTGATCTGCCAAGTCTTTTGCCTAGTCATCTTGACCCAGACTTCCTTGCCCAGTTCACACGGCCAGGTCTTCTTTACCCAATCCACTCGATCAAGACTTCTGCCCAGTCCACTCGACCAAGACTTCTTTGCCTAGTCTCAACCAGGACTTTCCTGCACACTTAGTCAAGTTTGTTAGATCACAATAACCCATAACTTTGAACCTTTGTGAATATCAAAACTCAAGTTTTATTAGCTAGTGTTTTTAGCACCAATAATCTCCCTCTTTTTGATTTATGACAGCCTAGTTCAAAGTTAAGTAAAATATAACATTTTTGAAATAATTTTATCACAAAAAAAACTTTTCAAATTTAAAAACTGAAGTTGAGTTTTAAAAAATTCTCCCCCTCAATTTAACACTCTCCCCCTAAAGGCTTTTGAAAGTATAAGTTTTAAATTTTTGAAAAATTTATGTTTTCCAAAAATACTTTAACTTTTAACTTATTTCTCCCCCTTTAACATATATCAAAAAACATTGCTCGAAAAAATATATATTTTGACTTTAGAACATTGAGATTTTTCAAAATACATGCAAGGTTTTGAAAAAGTATACTTTTGAAAAATTTGTAAAAATTTCAACCAAGTAAAGATTTCCAGAACATTTTAAAAGTAATATGGTCATTTTCAAGCATTTTTCAACCATAGAGAAATTTTTGAAAGTAATTTGACAAATATTTAATTACTTTGCTCGGTTAATAACAATTTGAAAAATTATTTTTTAATTGTAAAAGAAATTCAGATTTTTCAAGTATTTTCTAAAACAAATATTTGAAAATTTTCTGAAGGCAATTGTAATATTTATTCAACTCAAATCATAAGAGTAAGTAATGATTTTTTACAAAAACTCAAGAAAATGAGCTAGAAAATAAATAGACAATTAGGGGAAAAAAAACTTAAGCAACCAAATTAAAGTTAATTTCCTTATAGTCCAAGCATGCATTATTTTAAAAATAAATCATCTATTAAATTGTTCTTATTCAAATGTCTAACTTTTGTTACTAGCTAACTATAAAGAATAATAGTTTTCATTAAGTTAGTCAAGTTAAGTGCATAATTATCACGCCCCGGGAGTATATTTATCCATTGAAAAACGGACAATACCTCCCATGTAACAATCACATATTTTGGCTACACAATCACACAATAGATAATAATATCCACAAACCACACAATAATATCCACAACTAACCTATACAGTAACAACAATAGGTAAAACCACTCAAAAAGGGAAGAGATATACGAAACGAGCTATCTTGGCTTAAAACCATCCATAACAGTGTAAGCCTACTCGACTCACACACACAAAACAGACAATGTCCCAAAGTGACAAATCCAAACCAAATTAGATATCCAATGATCAAAAAATAATTTTATTACAATGCATAGACAAAAAACTCAACTGATAAATCCAAATAAAATAAGTAAAGAGAAAATACAAAGCAGAAGAAGATAACACCCTCTAGGTGCCATGGGACAGGCGGACGAGATCTCCAGCGACTCATGTAGTGTCTAACTACTACCTGAAGAAAATAAAACATACAAGTGGTGAGTTCAAAATAACTCAGTAGGTAAAGGAGTATAGTGCATGACTAATATAGACAAAGAACAAAGAAATACAATCTCTAATAGGAAAGTACCAACCTGATCAAAGGCACAGTCAAAACAGAAATTACTTAAAATAAGTCTGATCCACTAGGTGTGAAGAAGTGATCGAAAAACAATACAGAATCTGAAAAATAGTACTACTCAATACTTAGTAGCATCATAAAATAACATAAAACCTTTACTAGCATGCCAAACACAATCAAGTGTATCAAGTCACCATATAAGGTCAACATACATCCAAGTATGCACAAATCCACAATAATAATGCATATGCAAGTGCAAATATATATGTAATGAAAAGTCACTCCTACTCACCACTCCAACCATCACTACATCAATGTGATCGAATGGGTTGGACCGTGACAACTGTACACACTCTATACAACCACTACTCTCAAGTGGAACGAGTGGACAGGATGTAAAGTAGCTATCTAGCTACATCATAAAAGATCCTTGTCAGCATACACTCCATACGACCACTCCCCATGAGTGGTTGAGTTAGCCCGACCCGAGATACTACACACACTCCAATCATTACTTCCCCGAGTGATTGAGTGGGCAGGAAATATGACTGATGACCCTCTCACCCATAAGGGATACATAGTCATCAGCATGCAAAAAAATGAAATGTTACTATGAGCATGATGCAAGTAAAACATATCACAAATCTAATCAACTTTGGACGACAATATCATAAGCATATCTGAAAACATATAACCGTAAAAGTGAATGTACATAAAAGCTAACAGATGACTACTAATCCACATGAGCAGCAAAATCAACGACATTATGAAGATTTATCTCTAAGGTCAAGAATCAAGTATCAAACTCAAGTTAAACAAGATTAGAGTCAGGATCTCTAATTATTTAACAAAACATAAGTCATGCACTAAAGGTCAATTAACTAAAGAAACAAAGTAAGAAGTACCCACCTCAAAGTAGTAGGAAGTCCTAGTTGTCCTCAGATTCGAATGCCCTATCTCAAATCTGGATCATATAAGTAGCAAAACGAAAACTACTTAAGTGCTAGGCTAATACTAGTAATACAACTCATTAGCTGAATTATATGGATTTATCATCCTGATTAATGGATCGCATACAACCAATTAAACATAAAGGTTAGTCACCCTCTACAAATTTAACAAATCCTCTAAAACTACATATCATATCCTCACTTGCTAAATTAATTTCCAACTCATACATGAGGATATCATTTATCCTAATTGGTACTAAACTCTAGTTCTATCACGTCTCGAGAGTATATTTATTCATCGAAAAATGGACAACACCTCCCTTGTACGACTGACAATATCCTGAATACATAATCACAAACAAACACATAATAAACATACCCCACTCGAGTATTCACAATGACGTAGTATAATAGATAAAAATATCCTACACGGGTATGTACAACCACGCAGTATAATAAATGATAAAACTAAACAACTTAAAGAATAAAAATGGTCTACATGACTCGAAATCCAAGACATACAATTTTGGCCGGCCCAGCTTATGACGCCAAGTACACAATCAGAACAAATCTGAAATCCAGATACAAATTGATAAATACAATACATGCGTAATAAACAAATGCAGAAGCTAAAACAAACCGAATGAAACAAAAATAAATCCGAAGCTCGATGTGAGAGGGACGGTGCAGGCAGATATCTTCCAAGTGACCCAATCAACAACTTGCTAACAAGGAAACAATAATAGAAAGCAGGAGTGGTGAGTACAAAGGAAATACTCAGCGGGTATAAGACAGATAGTGCATGAACAATAACAAGCATAGTAACTCAAGGATGTATAGAAATTCAAAGATATACAGTCTCACAGGTAGAATATACTCACCATCGCATGATAACACCCGTATGCCTCTACCTTGCAGGCACCCTACTCAGCTACACATAGTATCATGAGTAGTGCCTGTAATAACAACTTGTGTACAACATCTCACATGTATGTACTAATCATTAAGTAACATGAGTACAACATCTAACATGCATGTACTATCATCAGACAACATGAGCACAACATCTCTCATGCATGTACAATCACTAAGCAATATGAGTACAACATCTCACATGCAAGTACAATCACTAAGTAACATGAGTACAACATCTCACATGCCTGTACCAATACAAATAACATTAATAACTCATATGTGGGAGCAATACTCCACCATAGAGTATACAAATGACCAACACACCTAAATCGTCAGCTATGGACTGCATGATTGTCGCTCTACCACGTATACGCACGTAGGCCGTCCAAAATGTCAGGGTCTCTGTACGCACGTATATGCACGTAGGCCTACCACGTATATACACGTAGGCAGACAGGAGGTATCTATCAAGCTACGGGTTGCATGGGAAACGCCCTACCACGTATATACATGTAGGCAGCCGAGGGTATAATAACCCAATAAGAACAGTGTAGCTAGCATATAGGCATGTCTCAATCATTGATGACTCTCTCAACCACGAATAGGAGACATGGTCGACAGGATATAGTAACGGTCACTGACGACTATCTCAACCACGAATGGGAGACACGATCGACAGGATATAGTAACAATCACTGATGACTCTCTCAACCACGAATGGAGACATGGTGAATAGATCACATGCATCTGCATGATGCTACGAGTCACTCAACCCGAAGGGAGACATAATCAATAGTATGCATACATCTCCATGATGCTATGACTTGCTCACACCTGAAGGGAGCGATGATTGATAGCAAGCATGCAACTCCACGAGGGTAGACAAGTAAGTAAACTCACCGTCGTACATGTCTATCTACAATGTACTCAACTATATCCATAAGAACATATATATCCTAAGACACACCACATGCATGTTTATAACCACAAATTCAACATGATAGTCACCAACATGATACATCACCTAGTGTACATGTCATACATGTATACACATGTACACACACATACACATAAGATAAAACACTATAATATCAAGATTACACTACAAACCCGTGTCCACAACACAACTATAGGTATGCAAAGTATGTTACTATGACATTGGTACACGTCACACACGTGTCTCCTCTATAATCATACTCTCATGTCACACGCTACCAAATCGAGGGATTGCCACACATGCGCCCACAACTCAAATCAGAAACATGCAGCGGGTGTTAGATAACTAGTGGTACACGACGCCCTCGTGCCACAACTATAAATCATATACAATGTAACACCCCCTAATTAACACATGTATATGCCACACGCACAACCACCAATACATGGTATGAGTAACCTAAGGCTATCACAAGCATATACAACTATGCCACATGAATAATCATACTACTACATGATAACCCAATCACAGACCAGTTCCTATGGTGCACACCACACACGTGTACACGCTACAGAATAGGAAAATCACATAGATTGTATGCACATAAAAATATAGCAAACTAAGTACAAGCAACAAGTATCAAACACAAGTATAAGTTACAGGAAGAGATAAGGTTAAATTCCAAACCAAAACATATTGAGAAATAACCTAAACATAGATTGTATGCACTAAGGTCAATGAAATGATAGAGATTAAGGTAAGAAATAAAAGCCTCCAATTAGATCATGTTGAGAAAATCCTCAAGTCCGGGTACTCGTTCCGAGTAAGTGTCCTGCATCACATAAATTCGAATTAAAATCCGGATCTATCCTAAACATATCACTGAAACAAATCCTATATCGTACAGGTACCCTAAATGGGATCATCCTAACCCCACATCCAATTAGTTCAAGTCATAAAATGAATCTTCTACTTGATCCATTTTAAAATCATTCTACATCTTCCTAAATCGAACCACTATCCATAGCAAAACTCAACTACACCATCAACCACATCCCATAATATTCGACAACCCTATCCATATTACATATTTAAAAGTCGAATTCCAATACAATACCCACCAAATTAATATCACATTTCACCTCAACTTCTAACATAACATCATTTAATTATAGATGAAGGTTTATCTACACATATGAATGTCAAATAATACCACCATCCAAGTTTACTATTCATTGGATACAACCTAAACATACCAAAATCAACAACACAACAATTCCTTATCAACCATCAAGCTACCAAACCCTACTGCAGTTTTTTTTTCTTTTACCTCTGCTAGGAATGTTGGGTTATGTGGCAGCAAAGTGGTGGTCGGAGCTACAGTGGTAACGTTTGACTGAAACAACCAAGATGCCCGGAATTGAACTGAACTTCCTTCCTACTCTGTGGCAACGAGCAGTGGAGATCAAATCTGATCCAAATCCAAATCAGACCCACAATTAGTGACCGACAATTGATCTCCCAAGAAGAATCGATCAATCACCAAAACTGTGATTAGATTCTGTTCGGAAGAAGAAAAAAACAAATTCAACTACCCAATCTTGAATCCACCTATCAAATATCGAAGACCAAATTTAGAGAGGGAGCTTACCTACTTAGAACTCAAGCCTTGATGATCTACCGAGAAAGCAACTGCGGCGTGCTAGTGATAGGGTATCGAAGGAATCAGCGGCGGTGACAAGAAAAGCTCGATCGGAGGAGCTAAGGGGAAGGTGACTCCTCTCTTAAAGCCCTAGCCACCGACAGTTCCCTTAGTAGTCCCACCTGACAGCGACTTCAATCGACCGGAGATACTTGGTAGTGAGGCATGCCAGCGTCGAGTACACCTCTGCCTTGGAGATGAAGCGAGGGACGACGTGAGGTGCGCATACTCGAGGAGGGTAAATCGATCGAGAAGGGGAAGATAGCTAGATCGGTTCGGTAGGAGGAGGAGATATCACATTTTTTAGGGGAGGAAGAAAATGAGCTTTGTCGGTCGATTTGAGACCTTCGGCTATTCGACACTTATAAGGGAATAAAAATCGACTTAGGTTTTGGTTATAAACATTAGCTTAAATAAACCCAACCTATGGTTAATTATCCCAAACAACTTCAAATTCAATATATATATCAAATCGGCCTCATTAAGACCCCTATATTTTATCCCCATGATCTTGTCGTTTAGCTCTGTTTAATACTAGAAAAATTCCCATAGACCTATTTACTCAATTAACATATATTAATTGTCATAATTACCGTATTTAACATTAGGTCAGGGTCACCTATGATTTAGTTAATTGGTTGATTTAGATTTGTTCGTCGTGTTACATTAATAGATTCAACTTGTGGTTCAATTTAACTTTCTTCTTGTGGTTGACTTAAATGCACTTCTTCATGATCGATTGTGTCTTCTTTGTTTGTTTGGTTAAACCTAAGTTATTCTTGGTTTAAATTTGATTCCTTCGAGTTATAACTCTCATCGAATGTGACATTCGTTGTTTCTTCAACTTTTAGTGTTGATTTGTTATATACTCGATAGGCCCTACTATTTGATGAATAACCTAGAAAGATGCCTTGTTGAGTTTTTGATGTAAATTTTCCTAGGTAATCTTTGATGTTTAAGATGTGTACATTACAACCAAATACTCTTAAGTATTTTATGTTAGGTTTTTTATTAAAATAAATTTCATAAGATGTTTTATTTTGTAGTTTATTGATTATAATTCTGTTTTGTACGTAGCAGGCCGTATTAATAGCTTCAGCCCAAAAATGGTTAGGTAGACTATATTCATTTAGCATTGATCTTGCTGCTTCTTGTAGAGTTTTATTTTTTCTTTCTACTAACCCATTTTGTTGGGGGGTTCTAGGGCATGAAAATTCATGGTGATGCCCATTTTCTTGACATAAATTTGTAAAGTTATAATTTTTAAATTCACCCCTATTATCACTTCTAATTTTCTTAATTTTTTGATCTGTTTTGTTTTCTACTTGTTTACAAAAAATATTAAATACTTCAAATGTATCATTTTTATGAGCTAAGAATTTTACACATATGTTGTAAGATATGACAAATTAAAAACTTAGGCCTTAAAAATAAGAAATAACCTAATGGAAATTTTAGGAATTTTTAAAATATTTTCGGGGACTAAATCGAATTCATACGAATTAATTAATGTTATTTCTAATTTAAGTGGGAGTTGATTAAATCAATTAAACCTAAGGTATTAATTCAAAGCCTAAGTTAATTAATTAAAAAACTAAGTTGAGTTTTATAAATACCATGTATCACTGTTCACTCATTCACTTGAATCCTCCATGCCCGAGCCTACCATCGCCGATTCCCTTTTACCGCCTTCTTCTCCGATCGTGCTCGACACCGCTGCCACCTGATCGCTGGACTTCTTCTGCCGACACAAGCACTCGAACCAAGTTTTTCCTCTCGATCTTCTTCCCCTCTCCTTGCATCGCCGCTTGATCGCCAACGATAGAGGGTCATCAGAGCATCCACAACCCGGCCAAGCCACCATTGATTGCTCCTTTTCCCTTCTCTATTGGAGTTTGGCTGTCAATCCCATGTATCAACGATTGGGCGGATTGTTTCCCTCCGGCCACCGCTGCTCTGCCACACTCCACTGCCGACTCAAAGCTCAATGACAATTTGAGAAGGTGGACAAGGTTTGTATCCTACCACTTACTGATCAATGCATCCCCTATTTTCTTGAATCTACTGATCGCAGTTCAGTTAGGTCAATCACATTGCCTGCCACTTTCTACTCGGATCCAACTACCTTGCCACCAATCTCAGTCATCGTTGGCTAGATTGGTTCCGGTCAACTGCTATGCCTTTAATTTCGGCCAAGATCAGCCTTGCTCTTCCTGGATTTGATGATCGCAGATCACTTGGGTCAAGTCCGGCGTCGGCTGAGTTATGCTACGGTAAGATATAGGTTAGGTTTGTTGTTTTTGTTGGTTCTCTTTTGTTCTGAGGCTTAGATGTTAAGATTTCAGTTCTGTTCATTGTTTGGACAGCAAGGAGTTGTGAATGAATTCGGTTTTCGATTGAAGCTGTTGGTTTAGGTAGTTATCGGTCAAACTCTGAGGTAATTGTTATTCTTCCATCAGTAGATTAGTTGTTTTTAAGTTTATGCATTTGGAATGTATTTTGTTAGGAGGTAGAATAATTTTATTTTGTAATTAGTAAGATGATGGTGCCTAATTTATTTAGGGTTAATTGTGGATTTGATTTCCTTGAACTAGAACTTAGTATCAAATAGGCTAAATGATATCCTCATGTATGAATTGAAAATTAATTTAGCAAGTGAGGATACGATATGTGGTTTTAGAGGATTTGTTAAATTGGTATAGGGTAACTAACCTTTATTTTTAAATTGATTTTATGCGATCCATTAATTAGGATGATAAATCCATATAATTAGCTAATGAGTTTTATTACTAGTATTAGCCTAGCACTTAAGTAGTTTTCGTTTTGCTACTTATAGGATCTAGATTCGAGATAGAGCATCGGATCTGAGGACAGCTAGGGCTTCCTACTACTTTGAGGTGGGTACTTCTTACTTTGTTTCTATAATTAATTGATCTTTAGTGCATGACTTATGTTTTGATAATTAATTAGGTATCTTGACTCTAATCTTCTTTGAATTGAGTTTGATATTTAATGTTTGACCTTAGAGATAAATCTTCTTCGTGTCAATACAGTCTCTTGATTTGCTACTCATGTGGATCAGTAGTCATCTATTAGCTTTTATATACTTTCACTTTTACAATTATATGTTTTCGGATATGCTTGTGATATTATCGTTTGGAATTAACTAGATCTGTGGTATATTTTATTTGCATCATGCTCATAGTAGCATTTCATTTTTATGCATGTTGATGACTATTTATCCCTTATGGGTGAGAGGGTCATTAGACATATTTCTTGCCCGCTTGATCACTCAGGGTAGTGATGGCTGGAGTGTATGTAGTATCTCAAGTCGGGCTCACTTAACCACTCATGGGTAGTGGTCTTATGGAGTGTATGCCAACAGGGATCTTTTATGATGTAGCTAGATAGCTACTTTACTTCTTGTCCACTCGTTCCACTTGAGAGTAGTGGTTGTATGGAGTGAGTACAGTTGTCACAGTCCTACCCATTCGATCACATTGATGTAGTGTTGGCTGGAGTGGTGAGTAGGATTGACTTTGCATTGTATATGTATTTGCATTTGCATATGCATTATTATTGTGGGTTTGTGCACACTTGGGCGTATGTTAACTTTATATGGTGACTTGATACATTTGTTTGTGTTTGGCTTGCTGGTAGAGATTTTATGTTATTTTATGATGTTATTGAGTATTGAGTAGTACTGTTTCAGATTTTGTATTATTTTTTCGATCACTACTTCACATCTAGTGGATCATATTTGTTTTAAGTAATTTCCGTTATGACTGTACCTTTGATCAAGTTGGTACTTTCCTATTCGAGACTGTATTTCTTTGTTTCCTTATCTATATTAGTCATGCACTATTCTTCTTTACCCGCTGAGTTATGTTGAACTCACCACCTGTATGTTGTTATTTTCTTCAAGTAGTAGTTAGACACTACATGAGTCGCTCGAGGTCCCGTCCGCCTGTCCCACAACACCTAGAGGGTGTTATCTTCTTCTGCTTCGTATTTTCTCTTTATTCTTTTATTTGAATTTATCAGTTGAGTTTTTCGTTCATGCATTGTAATAAAATTAATTTTAATTGTTGGATATTTGATTTGGTTGGATTTGTCGCTTTGGGACATTTTTTGTTCTGTGTGTGTAAGTCGGGTAGGCTTACACTATTATGGATAGTTTTAAGTCGTGTTGGCTTGTTTCGTATATCACTTCTCTTTTTGAGTGATTTTACCTATTGTTGTTGCTTTATAGATTAGTTATGGATATTATTGCATGGTGTGTGGTTATTATTATCTGTTGTTGATTACGTATCCAAAATATGTGACTGTTATAGGGGAGGTGCTGTCCATTTTTTAACGGATAAATATACTCTCGGGGCATGACAGTGAAGGGTTGTCGTGGAGGCGCAGATGATCTCCTCTTGCAGGCGAAGTTGAGGCCCTTCCCTTGAAAGAAGGCATGGTGACCTATGGAAGTTTGAGGTCGCCTGATTTAGCAGGAGCTGGGAGCTGGATCAGCAGGGGCAAAGGACCGTGGGTGGTTTGGGCCCTAACATGGGAGCCCTTTGAGTCTACCAATGAGGTTGGGGTCTGTCCCCTCCTGAAGATGCGCGTCCTCTTCAGTCAGGTCGACAATCTCGACCAAGCGCACCTCCAAATCTTCCGCTGATGGAAGTCTCGCCTTGTTTATAGCTGCTCGCAACATGGTGTCAGCTGCATAAAAGGAAAACATTCAGTTAGATATCAAAAATATGCAAGGTATAAAATCTTACCGAATGTAGCACGAAGAGGAGATAGGATGAGACTTAGCCCGAATAGATATAACAACCCCTCCTCAAGCAGCAGGCTGCTATCAAAACTCAAATCCTTTTTTTTTAGGCCTGGAAAAAACTCTGCTCCAAGTGGTGGTTCTTCAAAGTAGGCACTCGGGCATCTGGGACTACCAGCGAGTTGGCCAGGATATCGGTGTAGGAGGCTTTACAAAAAAGAATTGGGGTTTTCACCCCTTATGAGAGGAAGGGAGATGCTTTAAGAAATTAATCCTGGTTCTAGTAGAAAAGAAGAACACTTCGTCATCCATTTTTTTCAAGTAAAAGAAGTAATGGAAGGTTCGGGGAGAAAGGGGAATGCGGTATAGGTGAAAAAAGCATAAAAATACCGATTAAAATCCAGAAGAAATTTGGACCCAATTGGGACAAGGGAATGTGAAAATATTGGGATACTTTCTCAAAGAAGAGAGAAATGGGGAATAACAGCCCGTTCACCAACTGACCCTTGAAGAACATAACAAACCCTGGCGAAGGACAATCCGGATGGTCGTCGCCATTTGATAGCATCAGAAGATGATCAGCCGGAATACCATAAGTGGTCATTAACCTATCTAACAACCACGCATGAAACTAAACTCTATCGACCTGTACCATGGAGATAAAGAAGAAGGCCTGACAACCATTTGAAGTTACCGTGTGGGACAGGGAGTGCTAACAAGAAAGCTAACTGACTGTCGGGGAAGATGGTAGACGAAGAACTTACAACAAAAAAAAGGGAAGAGAATAGATGCAATCAGAGACAAAGAAGAGCGCAGACGGCGAACACGGGAGTAGAAATCATGCGAGAAAGATAAGAGCATCCTGGTGGATGACCTATATATACTGTGTTCGCTCAATCCCGACCGTCAAAAGCTTTTTACCGTAAGGGCGGAATGAATTGTTCAACTATTGGATCAGGCATGGGTATAACACCAAATCTCTACAATCATCACGATCTCGGTGACCCCTTGTTATCCTCACAAAGAGTCATATCACATTAATGCGACTCAACCTCGGTAACATACTGACACACCCAAACTCAAAAACCAAGGCAGATTGAGCGTGACAGACATTTAAAAAATGTGCCACGAATAATGATGTCAAATCCTATATTTAAAGCACAATCTTGGGTTAAGTCTTAAATATCGTCACGTAGACACAAATGGACCACACAATAGTCCAGTCAGTCGAACTAGTGTCTTCTTCGACTAGACTTGACGGGGAGACATGTGATACGGGAGGTAATCAGGGAGGTGACACGTGACAGGAAAGTCAATATAAAAGGCAAAGGAGGCAGTCAAAGGAGACCACCAACGCCTCCCGTCTCCCGGACCCCTCGGCTCTTGAAACTCCCGGCTAACTACGGTCCCTGGCTACCAATGCTTCCCGTCTCCCGGACCACCCCGACTTCTGAGACTCCTGGCTAACTATGGCCCCTGACTATCAATGCCTCCCATCTCTCGGACCCATCGTCTCTTGAGACACCCGACTAACTACGGCTCTCGGTGACTAATGTCTCCTGTCTCTCGGACCCCTTGTCTCCTGAGACTCCCGGCTAACTACGGTCCCTGGCTACCAATGCTTCCCGTCTCCCGGACCCCCTGGCTTCTGAGACTCCTGGCTAACTATGACCCCCGACTATCAATGCCTCCCGTCTCCCATCGGCTCTTGAGACACCCGACTAACTACGGCTTCCGGTTACTAATGTCTCCTGTCTCCCGGACCCCTCGGCTCCTGAGACTCCCGG
>JBBUKS010486952.1:0-15805 GCA_038050645.1 Hedychium gardnerianum
GATGAGAACACAAATGATGCAAATGGCACAAATCAAGGAGAAGACTCAACTAAGTCAAAATATATTTAAATGAATTGATTTTGTGTAAAACAATTACTTGGCCTTGAAAATCTTGAACGCACATGTTCATGTAATAGATCCAGTATTATTTGTAAACAATGATGAAAAAGATATTTTTATCGCACATGTTTACGTCGATGATATAATTTTTGATTCTATTAATAAAATTTTCTTGAATGAAATATTGATAAATATAAGAAATTTGCTATAGTTTTTTACCTCCAAAGGACAAAGGACCAATCTCTCAAGGGCTACAATCTAGTACGGTGCAACGGTTTAGACCATCCAAACAGTTAACTAAGAATTTAAGAGTCGAATTTTAATTACGGCATATTATAGGAATTTTCTTCCAGTGGGATGATAACTCTAAGAACACTGGTCGCTTAGATGGGCCTTCGCGAGCATTTTTCAATTTACCCGGTAGTCGGTGAAAAATTTTGATAGGGCCGGATTAGTTATTTTCAGGATTAATCAGTTTGAAGAGCTGAATACTTGGATTATAGAAAAAAAATTAAGTGCAACCTTTGCTATAGGCATTGATTACTGTAGAACTTACTCATCTTGGAGGAATAATGACCCATCCAATGCCCAAATCGAGGGGAAGTGTTGGAAATTTGAATGGAAACAAAAGAGGTGGATGGAAAAATTTCTCAAGTGCATGAAAGTTTAGTCTTACATTGGGGAGTGAGTGGCTTGATGGTTGATTTATATTGGATCACAACCATTAGAGTTGTGAATATAGGCATGGGGAGAGACTCTTTCTCTCTCACACCACGCAGAGAGTACAAATTCAGGGCTCAATTTGCACTAAACCAAAAGTGACTTGTGTGCGAGCATGACTTCGCACGTTGAATGTCTGACTAGTCAAGCGAATTAACCTGTGCTTTGCCACTCGAATCCATTTTTGCTACCTGCTCAAGTGCATAACGAATGTTAACCTCTTGGGTAAAACGACCGACGACAGTTAGTGTTTTGATTCAGAAGAGTAAATGCAGTAAATGATCATTAACTGACCATTTAATGACACCTAAAGTTGTAGTGGCAAAAGTGGCAAAAAGGCGAAGCACTCGCCCCCAATGCCCCCGCTAGTCTATTCTAGGACCAACACAGAGGAAGTAAATCACGATGACTGAGGAGGAAAGGGGATGTGGGGATGAGTTACACGGGGTGCAACGAAACCTAAAGTTGTAGCTCATATATAAGGAGATCATGATCTAGAGCAGGAAGAATGCAAAGGCATAAGCAAAAAGGTACAAGATCCATCCACTTCGTTCCCTTCTTTTTTCTTTTTTGTCTTGCATTTTCGCTAGCAAAATCTTCGTGATAGCATTCGGGTATATATTCGATTCGCCACAAATAATCAGTGCTTAGTTGTATACATGGTCTTCCCATTGTATTTTGAGAAACAGACGCCCAACATGACCTCAAAGCACAACCTTAGGGGACAAATTTATTTTAAAGAAATTATGTCAAACGCAGGCTTTAGTTTCTCTCTTTCCTGACTGGGCGACCCATTCGGATTCGGCAGTTGGACGATTTCTCTCCTGACCCAACGCTCAAGCAAAGGAAAACCACTCGGACTCGGCCGACTCGGTAGTCGGGCGACATGTCCACTTGGCTACACTCAACATCTACTCATGAGTACTTGACGAGCTTGGCACTCGACAGTCAGCAACTCGACCGACTCAGCTCTCAACTTCCCGACTTGGAATTCTACTTCTCAACTCAACATCCCGATTGGGTACTCGGGAGCATTCAATCAGCGACATCCCACTTGGACTCAGGAAGCGCTTGGGTCACTCATATCTCGTGGCACTCAAGAAACACATGGGAGCAACTCAGTGATGACTTTCCACTCGGACTTGGAAAGCACTCAGAATAGCTCGACCAAACTAGGAGCCTACCTGGCAGCTTGAGATTATCAATTCATGTCATCTCGCAAATAAGTGTGAAGTTGATTTGTAATTTCAATTCAACATATTTTTCTATATTTCCGACAAAAATTGTCTAACAGGAAGCAACTTTGGTTTCAAAGGTGTGATATAGTCATTGGATGCTAGGTTTAAGGGGAGCTAACTAGTTGAGATAGAGCTTTGTTTTTGTTTTTGTTTTTCTAATAGAAGAATGATATGGTTTACTTTTAATGTGCATTTATGCACTTATTTTTCTCCTTTATTAAATTAGTAACTTAAATTAATTACTAAATATAAAAAAGAGATTGTTAGTCCCTCAAGTGTTTTGATGTATAATGAATTAAGATTTAAATGTGTAATTTGTATTTAAATAGGCTAATTGAGTTTGTAAGTTGAATTGGATCCAAAAGTTTAAGCTAGGATTATAGGTGTGGCAATTTGATTGTAAAGTTGTGGACATCTTTAACCTCGAAGGAGTGCATCAAATTTTAAGGGAACTTAAAGACCTAAAGAGCATCATGCTGTTATGTTGTATAAATGTGTTATTATAATCTATGTATGGTTGATTATCAAAGACCTTGAAGTCCGCTTTAAGTCACACTATCTTGGTCGCTTAAGACTTTTCCTAAATTGACTTAAGGATTCAAAATTATGGATATCAATTATAAATCATAAAGATTTTTTTTTTCTCAAGAATATATATTTGTTATAAATTAATTTTTATTTTATTATAATAAATATGTTATTTACTAATCTAATCAACTGAATATGCGTGGAAATGACTAAATTATACTTAATATATATTGATATAATCAAAGTCCCTAATTCAGTAATATCAATAATCAAAGGGGCAACTGACATATATGATCGCTGCCGCAGGTGCCGGTTTTTGCAATCCCGGTCGAACCGCTTAGGCCAACCAGTCGACCGGGTCCGGAAGAATGAAAGTAATGAGACGGGTGGAGACCGGAGAAGAGAAGGCGAAGTGGGAGACCTCCGTCTTTTCCGGCGCTCATATCGCCCCATGCCTCCGCTCTTCTCCTTTGACCCAATCCACCACCATCATTATGCTCACATTCCACCTCGTCAATCTCCATCCCTCGTGCTGCTACTCGTCGATCCGCTTCCGCCCATGGAGGAGAGGAAGGAGGACGACGACTCCGTCGGCGAGCTCGTGGCTAGGAAGCCCTCTCGAAAAGGCATCTCCTACAGCCAGCCCCTTAACCGAGATGCCGTTATCGCCTGCGCGTCACGGAGCCAAGCCCTCCGCAAGCAGAGCCTCGACGAGGACGACCACAGAACCCGGCCCTCCTCAATCCCCGGAGATGACCACCCCCTTCCTTCATCCTCCTCAATCGCCTCCTCCCGCCGTACCTTCCGCCATCAGCATTCCTCCTCTCTCGAGGGGTTCTGCTCCCCCCCTCGTCCCGCCCCCATCGAGTCCGTGTCCGATATCCTCGGGGAATCCTTCGGTAACCACCTCTTCCTCGAACACCACCGCTTCGGCTCATCCTCCGAAGGCGATTGTGGCCTGACCCTAGAGCGCGCCATGTCCGAGTTCGGTGGCGCCCCCAATACGGTTCCCGAGTTCATGGGCAACGGTGGCGGGGTCGGCATCTTCCGCGTGCCGGCCCGAGCGGCCATGCACCCCAGCCGCCCTCCCCCACTTGAGGTGCGCCCTCACGCGTTGCGTGAGACCCAGGCCGGCTCCTTCCTTCGCACCATCGCCTGCGCCGGCTCGCTGCTCTGGGCTGGCCAGGAGTCAGGCCTCCGGGTGTGGAATCTCGACGCGGTATTCGAGGACTGGGAGCCCGGCGTGGTGGTGAGGCGGGGCGATGAGAAGAGCGCGCCATTTAACGAGTCGTGCCGCGCGTCGCCGACGCTGTGCTTGGAGGTTGACGCAGGCAATGGCTTGATTTGGAGCGGGCACAAGGATGGAAAGATTAGGTCTTGGAAGATGGAACTTCCCGTCAATGTGGGTTCCGCCTCGGATGAGTTTGGCTCTGCTTCGGTTGCTGCGGTCAGTGGTCGCTGCGGTGCTCCCCCATTTAGAGAAGGCCTTGCGTGGCATGCTCACTACCGGTCTCCTGTGTTATCCATGGTCATCACATCTTATGGTACTTTCTATCCAAACCATGTTTCCCTTTGCAATTCGTCCTGCTTTCATTCTATGTTTATGTGGACCGAAATAACAGATAATAAAAAGTGAAATAAAATGATCATTCCCTCTTCTTTACTTAGAAAGAAATAGAGGAAGAAATTTTAGTCATCCATCCATTTCTTCTGTTGTATTTCATTCCAAAATGGGTGAAAAATGGATGTAAATGAGTGAGAGAATTTCTCTCCCTTTAATTCAAAATAAGACCAACCAAATAGAGTGAGAATAAGACAATAGAATTCATTTATTTTCTTTTCTCTTCACTTATGTCGCGCTTGGTTAGCAGGAATAGCTATTTTATATTTTATGATTTCACATAGAATAACAAATCCTATGCTTGGTAATGAAAATGAATTTGAAATGTCAGTTCTCCTCAAATTGCTATTCACTCATTATCTTTCATAGGTAATCTTTGCATCATTCCGTGGAATACTTATTTTTTATTCTATTTCATTCTCCATGGAATGCATATTCCTAATGAGCTAGGTTGGTCAAGGGCAAGATGGATTGAACAAAGGGTCCAGGCCATTCAGTCAGTCTAGCTTGTTTGGACTAGGCGTGCTAGATCCAGATGAGTTAAGTGAGTGGGACCACCAATTGTGCCAAATGGATTGAATATGCTACATAGATTAAGTGGATCAAGCTGATCAAATAGCTCAAGTTGGTTGGATGGACCAAACAAAATGTCTCTTGTTGAGCTAGTTTAGTATAGTAGAACTATTTCTTATCTATAACCTAAAGAATATAAAAAAAAAATCTGTTACTTGAAACATTCATATAAAAGAAACATAGGACTGAGAATGAAACATGGATTCCAACAAACCAAATTAAGGAATTCATTTTTTATTGCATTCCTTGTCTACTGCATTCCTTAGGTGTGATTTCCTCCCAAGTAAACACAGGTGAATGGATGAAAAAGATTACTTGTATTTCTTCTGACCCCCTTGAAAAAATGCTTTACATAATAACTAGTTGTTTCATCTAAATCGTTTCTTCAAAGGTATTATTTTCTAGGATATGATACAAATTTAGGAGGCTTTTCCTTGCACATAGGAAAAGGAAGAATCTATGTCTATGAGATTAGTTTTTTTTTTCATTGAAATGTAAGTACCATTCACCATTGATAGAAGAACAAAGAAAGTATATATTTGTTTTGCAGATTTCAGGCGGAGCTCTATCCCCAAATTTTGCTAAATAAAAAGAAAATGAAAAGATAATATTTCTTCTATCAATGGTGAATGATACTTTCTTGTTGTGTTTAAAGACCACGGCTTGCTACATAACATTCATAAGGTTTCACCCTATTTTAATGATTTGTCCTCCAAAACTTGTAGGAGTGAAAATTGTCTCACTGTACTCCTTTTCATAGATTTTGGTGATATTACACTTTCTCACATATAAAGATGCAACTTTCAACTACAGGTGAAATATGGTCAGGTTCTGAGGGTGGTGTTATAAAGGTCTGGTCGTGGGATGCCATCAAAAAGGCCCTTTCTCTGACTGCAGAAGAGCGACATGTGGCTGCTTTACTAATTGAGAGGTCTTATATTGACCTACGGAGCAAATTTACTGTTAATGGTGTTTGCACATTACCTAATGTAGACATAAAATATATGGCATCGGACAATTGTAGGTCTAAAGTGTGGACCGCTGGTACTTTTATATTCTCTTTATGGTATGCTGACATATTTTTTTCAAGTGTTTCTGCTGCTCGTTAATTTTACAGCTTGGCCTTGTTATTTCAGATGGACAATTGTTTCTTGCAGGGATTCCCGTACAAGGGACCTACTGAAAGTGTTTGGTACTGATGGACAGGTAGAGACTAGGTTTGATCTACCATCCACACAAGATCCATATGTTGAAGATGACACAAAGGCAAAATCTGCTTTGTCGTCAAAGAAGGAAAAGTCACAAGGGTCGGTTGGCTTCTTCCAACGTTCTCGTAATGCGCTAATGGGAGCAGCTGATGCTGTTCGCAGAGTTGCAGTTAAGGGAACATTTGGGGAAGATCATCGAAGAACAGAAGCTTTAGCTGTATCAATGGACGGAATGGTATGGACTGGATGCACAAATGGCTCAGTAGTCCAGTGGGATGGAAGTGGCAATCGCCTACAAGAATTTCAACATCATTCTTCTTCTGTTCAATCAATTTGTACATATGGGCCAAGGGTGTGGGTAGGTCATGTCAGTGGCAAAGTTCAGGTTATGGATCTTGATGGAAATCTTCTTGGAGAATGGATTGCACATAGCAGCGCAGTCATAAAAATGGCTGTTGGTGGCTCTTATATATATACATTAGCACATCATGGTGGCATCCGTGGGTGGAATATTAGATCTCCTGGACCCCTTGATGGTTTATTGCGAACAGAATTGGCGAATAGGAAGCTATCTTACACAAAATTGGAGAATATTAAAATTTTGGTTGGGACTTGGAACGTGGGACAAGGAAAAGCATCTCATGATTCACTCATGTCCTGGTTGGGTAGTTCTGCATCAGACGTTGGATTGGTTGTTGTTGGACTGCAAGAGGTGGAAATGGGGGCTGGATTCCTTGCAATGGCTGCTGCTAAAGAAACTGTAATTTTTTATCCCTATATTATTTTTTAACACAATTCTTTTTTTCTAACATAAACTTTTGTGACAGATCACTAGCCAATTTAAGCTAACAAGTCCAACCCTAGAATAACTTAAGAACATAATTCTAATCAGTAGAGATGATTTCTTTGATAAACAACAAATTAATAATCGCCATGTCCAATCTGTCATCGGTTTGTCCATTTAGTTGTATTGTTCGTTTAAATACAATGGGTAGCATTGAGCTTATATTCACTGAAATGTCATTGATAAACTGAATGCCATGCCTCAGTTTGCTGCACTGAAATTTTAAGTAATGGGATAATAATTTTGTACATACATTTGTCTCTTTCCTAATAGTTTGAGTATTTAGGATAATTACATAGAAGGTCATGTGCTACTAATCTTGCTGATGCCAATTGTTTAATTGACATGCTTTTTATAGTTAAATTAAGTCATTCCATGTGTTGGTTTGAGTCAGTTTAGTCCAAAGCCAACCCAAACAGCCCAACATGTGAATAATACATGCTTCTGACTTTAAATTTTAGCCAACTGGCAATGTAAATAGGCAGTATGGTCCATTTCCTAGCCACTCGAGCCTTTGAGGTAACTGGTTAGAAAGTCAAAAATAACTATAGATGTATAAATTTGCACAGTAGTCACAAATATGGATTTAAACAGAATACTTTGATTGATAAAGGAGTGCTTCAACCTTGTGGTAGTGTTATGGCCATGTTGGCCAAAAGGAATTGAGCTTATGTGGGAAACCACCAAACTATATTATCTTTCCAAGAAATACAGTCCTCTACTATTTAATTACCCTAATATACAAAAAATTTAATCTTTTGTGAATTATGTCTCAGAAATGAACAAATAATTAGGGTCTATTTTAACAATGGCTAGTTGAGATATGGTCTTAGTGCTTTATGCTTTAGTGCTTGCTTGCTTACTTCACTTGGTAATACTTGGTAGTAATTGTAACTTACATTGGACTATTATGATTATTGGAAATATAAGGTGAGCTCTACTGTAAAATTATAGTCATGGTTTAAAATTTCGTGCCATGCTAGGTGAAACGGGCGAAATTTACCGTTCCGCCTATTGTCCGCATTGACACCGCCTGAACCACGGGCCGTCGTGGCCTCCCCGACCCCACGGGATGTTGCTGTGGCCTCTATGGCCTCGAGGGAGGTCACGGAGGTCACCTCGATCCCATGGCGAAGTGTCGCGAAGGCCGCTACAATCTCGTTGCGACTTGTCGCGGAGGCCGCAGTGACCTCCCGTGGAGTCGCAAGTGTGAGATTAAATTTAAACTTAGATTTAATAATTAAACTTATTTTAATAATTTCAATCAACTCCTATAGGGATAATCTAAACAAGCTTAATCAAATCATAATAAAATTATTTCATTAACTTAATATATATTATTTATTTTAATTTCAAAAATATATAATAAATTTATTTATTTATTTACCATATAGGAGTGTCCTGATCCCATATTTTTTAAAATTATTTTATTTGTATTATTTTAATTTTATAATATTGATTAAATTTTTATTTTTAATTAATATATTTAATCTTTAAAAAAATATCAAAACTATATCGGCACGGCACAATACAGTACCAAAATCATATCGTTTCGATCATAAATCGAAACTCCTCGAGATTTTAAACCATGATTATAGTTTTGATCTTTGAAAGACATTCAATTATATTTATAGATCTCAACTAAGTTTACATTTTCAACCTTGTGAAGTCTAACTTCTAATTTTAATGATAGAATTTCATTTATGATGCAATTTTTAGCATGGTTTAAAATTTCAAGTCGTATCGGAGTTTTGGTTTATGATACAGTTTTGGTATTGTATCGGCCTGATATAGTTTCGGTACTTTTTAAAATATAAATATATTAATTAAAAAAAAAATTAATATTTGATTACTATAAATACTTACTATTAGGTCAAACTAATATTTTAAAAATTAAAATTGAGTAAAAATTAATTTAGGATTAACTAAAGTCTAGATGTAATAATTAGGATTGAGTAGGCTTAATTTAAATTCACATTTAATTTAAATTTTTTTTCTATGTATTTAAGGAAAAAAACAATAAGATATTTTTAAAAAAAAATTATTTAAATAAAAAAAATTAAAATATGGGGAAGAAAGAGAAAGAATTAAGAGGGTAAATAATTAATTATTAAAAAAATTAACCATTAAAAAAAAATTGAAAAAAAAAATTGTGAGAAAAAATTTTAAATTGAAAAAAAACTAAGTCTTGCGCGGGGCCTCTGTGGAAGCTGCGGGGCTCGGGCGGGGCCTTCGCGCGACCATGGGGCCTCGCACGGGGTGTGCCGGTGTCATCGCCGTGTCAGTCGGCGGCGGAATGAGATGTTTTGCATGTGCCGCTCGATACGACACGAGATTTTAAACCATGGTTTTCGGTCATGCTTGTTATTGGTATTTTTCTACATTTTTTAATTGCTCTAATGATCTTAGGTAGGACTCGAAGGGAGTGCTAATGGTCAATGGTGGTTGAGTGCAATTGGCAAGACCTTAGATGAAGGATCATCTTTTCAGCGGGTTGGTTCTAGACAGTTGGCAGGGTTACTGATTGCTGCATGGTAAATACTCAATAAATTTTCATATATCATATAAAAAAAATCCTATTTTTGACTCTTCATATGATGAAATGAAATTTGGAAAATGTGATATCTTGTCTATCCTAGTTAATCAAGTGTGCTTATTCTATCTTCTTGAACATTTTAGGGCAAGGAAGAGCCTTAGGCCATATATTGGTGATGTTGATGCTGCAGCAGTACCATGTGGATTTGGGCGTGCTATTGGTAACAAGGTATACACTGAACACCCCTTTCTGTTCATGTTGTCATCTCTGTTCTAGTAAAGTTGAAGTAGATAAATGTGTTATATGCAGATATGGTTGTGCTGTTGGGGGATGAATTTATTGGGACACCTAATTTTGTAATTGGTCCTTGTTATTGAATCACTGCATATTTAGATGGTTGTGATAGACTGACAATGATAAAGCATACAATGAGGACATGAGATGAGCGAAGTAGACCTTTTTAGCATATTACCTACTATAATCGTGTAACTCGGCTTAAATTTTTAGAAAAAATTATCCTAGAAAAGGAGCCATAGTGTGTTCGTCAGTTGTCTTATGAGATATGTTAAACTTGTAAAAATCAATCATTTTCTCTTCAACTAGACAAATAGCCAGTGAGGCGTTGCAGTCACCAGTTCCTTTCAGCAGCTTCTCAACCATTGCTCACACTAGGAAATCCTCTACTTTGCTAAAGTCCTCTAGTTAGTGCAACAGGAAGTGGTGAAATCTGTCTCTTCTTCCCCTCTGCCTCTTCTTTTTCAATAGGCCATGACATTAACCTCTACTATATACACTCAGTAGAAAAGATGGATTGCGTTGGACATTGCTCCCTTGGCATCTGATCGTCCATTTTGTGTCTGATAAATTTTGTGATATTTTCTTACCATTAGATATTTTCTATATATATCTATCCCCATCATCACAAGATCCTGCTTTCATCCCCTTTTTTCTCACTAGATCTACTTGAGCCTATGAAGATTTGAAAAATCCTTAGAGGGTTAAACAGTGTTGTGCATCATCCTTCCTAATTTGCTCATCTTCTCCTTCCTGCACTCATTTGTGTCCTGCAAGATGCTATTATCCTCTCAGTCAAAACCAAGACTGTAATTGAATGCTTTTCTTCTCCCATTGCATCTATTTGCCATATGTCGTCCATGTTTTAGCGAGGAGAAGGTCACTTGAGAGATATCCTCCAAGGGTCTTGTCTCATCTTCTATCATGGACACGGGATGCCTACCTGCTTCTTCATGCTTATGTTTAGGTTTTCCTTTTTGTGAAATCCTTTTCTAGTTTATATAACAAGCTAGATATACATAGTATCATTATGGGTCATTGGTTGTGCTATGAGATTAGTCTCACATTGGAGGTTGAACCCTATATATACATCATGCAATAGTGATTGTGGAATCTATAGGTGAGGCTAGAGGGGGTGAATAGCCTATCCCGCTTTTACTTTACTTGTTTGTGTATACAATCAATTTAGTACGCAACGGAAAATAAATACAAAGGAAAGACAAATAAAAATACAAATACTCCCGGTTTTTACTTCAAGACCTATGACTCTTACTTATGGTATGTTTGTTTTCGAAATCCACTATTTTTTCTCCTTCTCGTATACCTTCTAGAGGTGGAGAAACCTATTACAATCTTCTCCTATAAGATGGAAGTTAAGCACAAAGAGAATTACAAGACAAAACAAATCAAGACACAATATTAGTGAGATAGATAAAACATGAGCACTCTCAATTGTCTTTTCGTTGCTCCTTTATCCCATATTTATAGGCCACTAAAATAGTCTTGCATTCTGATTCCTAGGGTGAATTTAGTTGACTAATTGCTACTTTTATTGAATGTTGCTTTGCTCTTTGCTGCAACCGTAACTTGATTGAATTTGCTTGATTAATCTTGTAGATTCCTTCTCGACCAGAAATTGTTTTAATGAAACATCTATTATAATCATTTCCATTAACTCATCAGTCGTGGACTCAATCCTCCATTAGTTACTTGTGGAAACTTCTAGATAATCAATTATTGCAATAGAATGATGTAAGTTATAACCATTTCCATTGGCTCGTCTGTTGACCCAACTTGATCATTAGTCGGGTTGGTTGATCTTGTACTAGTTGATTGACTGGCCTTGCATTAATTGATTGGTTGATCATTTGTCCTCCAAATAGAGATGCACAAGAATATCCTATGCTTTTCTTAATTAACTTGAGTCGACTCAAGTTCTAGTTAACTGAAAAACAAGTCAACTAACATCAAGTCTGCGCCTAAGTCTAGTCCCATCGGTGACCCTTTATACACAGTTGTATTCGATTCTCAACTTCACCCAAGATTACATGTCAAGAAGCCTTGCTTCTAGGTCTTTTTGTGTTAAGGGACCTCATATCCAGGATTTCCTCATCTAATAAGCATCACCCTTGACTTGCTGGGCTTCAATTTGTCATATTTGATGCTCGACCAACTTGGACTTCCTCCCACATCTATGTTAACTAACCTGTATACTTGACACATCATATCAATAATCACAATATAGTCTTAACTTAAACTTTTGCTCAAACCAAAGTTTAAAATTTTAAGTCGTGTGAGCTTTGGATTTTAACTGGAACGTTACTTTTTTGGTACCATATTGACATTTCGACATATGGTGCCGGAGGAGAATTGGCTGGAGGAGGAAGGAAATGAAAGAGTAGCAAAAGCTTTAAAAAAACATGATACTTTTTTGGTACCATATCGACATTTCGACATATGGTGCCGGAGGAGAATTGGATGGAGGAGGAAGGAAATGAAAAAGTAGCAAAAGTTTAAAAAAAAAGCATGTCAAACGGTGTCTAATGTTAGTATAACACAATACTTATCGACATGATTGACACAACGCCATAAATTACCTATGCCGAGTAGTTTTAAGTGGCTTCGAATTTTTATTGGAATGATACATTTCGATCGAGCCGTATAACATGTACGAGATTTCAAACCATGGTTGAAACATCAAAACTACATGTTTAAGAGTATTATTTCACCAACAACAATCAATATAACTTTCTTTTTCCTAAGGTTTGGGATCTCATTTTGAGCTATGGTTTTAGTCCTCAATGGGAATGAGACATGCCAATAGCATCAAGTGCCAAATGCTAGGGGATGTGTTAAGCACCAACCCTAGGTGGAAGTGAACTAAGTACCGAAGGAGCTGTATACCTCTTGGAAGCCTCATAAAGGCCTTGCTAAAGCCTCATCGAAGCCTCACCAATCTCACGGAGGCCTTGCTAAGCCTCGCCAAAGCTTTGCCACATTTAGACTGTCTCAGGAAGCCTTGAGAAACCTATCCCAGGAAGCCTTAGTAGGCTTCGTCGTCATTGATACTTTCTCACAAAACCTCTCCCTCGTCACAAAGCTCTGCAAAAGCCTGATGGGTGTCGTTGTTGTGGTGCCACTATCTTGCAGTTGTTTTGACTTTCTCATGCCGGTCCCCGGGTGGAACAAAATGTTGCGCCCGTGTTGACCGGCATGGATAATTCTATAAACCATGCTTTCCCCCTAACTAGCAAGGTCAATGACTTCCGGAAAGTAATACCATCATTTAGTTTTAGTTAAATTATTTCTGGTTTTCATGACTTTGAAAAGGTAAAACAGTTGATCATAATGTTCTTATAGATTTGCAATTCTCCTTTTTCTGGACTGTTTATCTTTAAATTTAAAATAACTATTTTATCAAATCAACTTTTTATGAATGCATTGCTTGTAAATAATCTCTTATCCAATACTGGATACACACCCATATAACTATTCCTCTTGTTTTATATGCATCTAAAACACTTCATTTGTGGTCTGTGTTGCCTAAACAGCATGTCACCTGTGTGATCCTTAAACCTTGAAGGTATATCTATTAAGTTTAGATGCTAGCGATGAATCCATTGCTTACTCATAAATTTAGTAATAATTACAGAAAAAAGATCAAGCGTAGCGATATTTTCATTTTTACAATTGAAACTTTCCAGTAATCCATTTCCTTTCTATTGGCTAATTTTCTGTTATGAATGCTCACCTAGATGTACTCCTAGGCATTCATATTAGATATTTCATTTCTTTACTTAAAAAAATAATTGTGTAGTGTAGGTAGGCTCTCTGTTTGGACCCTTTTTTCTCATGAAATTTCAAATGATTCAAATCAAAACTTAAACTTTGAGATACAGTATATTTATTTAATGATTCAGGTTGTACATATTAAATATTTTTATGCATTTTAAACTAATTGAATAAAAAATGACAATAAAAAATAATTTCATTGGCAATGTTCTATGACTTTTATATTAGCATATTTAGTATATACTTAATGATTCAGGTTGTACATATTAAAAAAATGATTGAATAAAAAATGACAATAAAGAATAATTTCATCCACAATGCTCTATGACTTTATATTGGCATATATACATGTTACTATATCTCAAATTTCATGAATTATTTATGTATCACGATGTCCTAACTTAATATTTTAATGAGCTCATATTCAAGCTTTTGCTTCACTAGTAGAGTTGTCTGGTCTCTGATTACTCATGTATCCTTAAGCTGAAATCATGACAGAAATGTTTCAAGATTTTAAACTGTTTCACAGGGTGCTGTAGGTTTGAGGATGAGGGTCTATGATCGGACCATATGTTTTGTGAGTTGTCATTTTGCTGCACATCTGGAAGCTGTTAGCAGGCGTAATGCTGACTTTGGTCATGTTTATCGAAATTTGTCTTTTAGTAGGCCAACTACAGGAGTTCAAGGAGCTTCAGGTTTTGCAATTCTCATCTCTACGGACATATGTGAAGATAGGATTACTGTATTGATTTCACTTTCAACTGCAACCATGTATGATCTCTTAGCATCTATATAATCTTTCTCCTTTTTCTCATTTTGCAGCTGGTGCCACATCTGTCCAACTGCATCGTGGAGTGAATGTATGCAGTGGAATTAATTATTTCAAAACCAGTTATCTTGATCAACTTTTTCCCTTTTCAGTATGATAATCTATTTTAATAGAACTACTTGTTATGGCATTGCTAGGCCATGGGATCTCAAACTGATGATGGCAAACCCGAATTGTCTGAAGCTGACATGGTGGTTTTTCTTGGTGACTTTAATTATCGACTTCATAGCATCACTTATGACGAGGCTAGAGACATGGTTTCTCAAAGATGCTTTGATTGGCTTAGAGACAAGGATCAGCTCCGGGCAGAAATGAAAGCAGGCAAAGTCTTCCAAGGAATGCGCGAAGGGCAAATTAAGTTTCCTCCAACATACAAGTTTGATAAGCACCTTCCAGGTTTAGCAGGTATGTATTTGTCATTGCAAATTCTGCAAACTTCTGGTCAAGGTTGTACAAGGTTATGCTGACTTTAGAAACTATGATATATCATTGTTAGTTAAGAAGATATTACTGAGTTGCTGTATACTCTTTAACTAGAAAGAAAACTGTGGTTCAAATGTTTCCAGTTTTTTTTAAAGCTAATTTGCCATCATCTTTTTTAGGATATGATTCAAGCGAGAAGAAGCGTATTCCTGCTTGGTGTGACAGGATATTGTATCGGGATAGCCGTTCAATTTCATTAGCTGAATGCTCATCAGAGTGTCCTGTAGTCGCATCAATATCTTTGTAGGATTAGTCTTGATTCATTATTTTCCACAATGAAAGCAATATGGTTTTAACTGGACTAGTATGTTTACTTGCTAGGTATGAAGCGTGTATGGATGTCACTGACAGTGATCACAAACCTGTGAAGTGCAAATTCTGTGTTGAAATTTCACATCCTGATGAGTCGATAAGAAGACAAGAGTATGGTCAGATAATTGCATCAAATGACAAAATAAAATCGTTTCTTGAAGAATCTCTTGCTGTTCCAGAAACTATTGTTAGCACAAATGACATCATTCTACAAAACCAAGACAATTTCATTCTTAGGATCGCAAACAAGTGCGACAAATACAAAGCTGTTTTCAAAATCATATGTGAAGGGCAATCAAGTACTGTGGATGAAAATTCATCAGAATTCTCTGCAAGATGTTCCTTCGGCTTTCCTATGTGGCTTGAGGTAAATTTCATCTTGGTTTTAGGTTTCACCACAGATTTCTTCACTTGGTAAATAACTTTTCATTAGACATTAAATTGATTTTATTCGTCCAAGTTATTGAATTATGCATTTCTTTCTGATGTCATTACTTGGATGTAAGCAAGAGGGGTAAGAGAGAAAAAAAATCATGGTTTCTTGTTTACTTGGAAGGATTTGGCGAGTAGGAGGGAATTTAATTGCATCTAGGGTTGTAAACAAGCCAAGACGAGCCAAGCTTTGGGGTGTTCAAGCTTGTTTGATCAGGTAATCGAGCCAAGCCGAGCCGAGCCTAAAATGAACCAAGTTTTTGAAATGATTGTTCAAGCTTGGCTTGGTTTATTTTTTATGAGCTTGAGCTTGTTTGAAGCTTGGCTTGAGCTTG
>JBBUKS010486990.1:0-15802 GCA_038050645.1 Hedychium gardnerianum
CCCGTTCTGGGTTGAGCTATTTCCACTGAAGTCTCCATTCAGAGTCGTGGATCGAGTGTGATGATATATGCTGGAGTTCGGGATTCGCCTTACGACAGACTCGGAGACCCTAGCCTCGCGCTAGCGATTCGCCTTACGACAGGCTCGGAGAATTTTCCATTTATCCTAATACCACACAATTGTCCAGTCAGTCGGACTCATGCTTCTTCGACTAGACTTGAAGGGGAGACTTGTGATGTGGGGATAGGATTGGGCCACATAGAAAGGGCAAAGAAGTCTTTTCCTTTTAAGGGGTTTTCTTAGGGCTTTAGAGAAGAAGGGGGGAGAGCCCTCGCGAGAGAGGGAAAAAGGGAGGAGGCTGCCTCAGCCGCCGCTGTCCACAGCCATCGTCGCCGCCTACAGCGCGCCGCAGCCCCCTCCAGCGGGTGTCGCCGCTGCAGTCTCTAGCAAGAGCAGCCACCTCCAGCCGCAGACGCCGCAGCCTCCAACCGTCGCCGCCGCCGCCTCCACAGCGAGCACCGCCACCTCCGGTGGGCGCCGCCATAGCCTCCAGCGGCCGCCGCCGTCTCCAGCAATGACCGCCGCTGCTTCCGGCGCAGATCCAGTTGTCGCCGTCTTCGGCGCACATCCAGCCGCCTCCGACGCAGATCCAGCTGTCGCCGTCTCTGACGCACATCCAGCCGCCTCCGGCGCAGGTCCAGTGTAGTGTTTCGGCCTTCGAGCCGATGTAGTATTCTGACTTATGAGCCGATGTAGCGTTCCGGCCTACGAGCCGATGTAGTATTCCGGCTTATGAGCCGATGTAGCGTTCCGACCTACGAGCCGATGTAGTGTTCCGGCCTATGAGCCGATGTAGTGTTCCGGCTCCACGTCCGGCCCCGTGCTGTTTATCGCTCTCCGACCCCTTTGCCGCCTCCGACCCTTCGGCTCCGCACCGCTTAGGACTCTCCGGCTCCTTTGCCGCCTCTGGCTCTTCGACTCTGTGCCGCCTATGGCTCTCCGGTTCCTTGCCGCCTCTGGTCCTTCGGCTCCCAGTCGTCTTCAGCTCGCTTCTGCGGGCCTTGTACGCTTTTACATTCAGTTTGTATATTCCTAATTATAGTATTGTTTATCTTTCACACAGGCTGACTTGAGCGTCGGAGGATTGAAGGTCAGGCCAACCCGGTCTTTGTCCTGACCACCTCTGTAGTTTTTCTATTTCGCACAGGCTCTTTCGTCAACACAGAGGACAGCTCAGCCCCCACCTCCCTCCTGGTCACGACATTTGAAGACTGATCAACGAAGACTCTAACTCACTGGTGGTTCTTTTGTCGAAGCAGTTCTCAGTCATGAACAATATATTTGAGCACATTTTTTTACGCCCCACGCCATGATACAATGAGTTTCTCGAATATTTATGATTCGAAATGACGTATTATAATTTTTTTTTTTTTCCTAAGATGAAAATTTTATGATGTTAACAGTTGAGCGTGGAATCATATTCTTGCTCTCAGATTTATTTAGTGATCAATCCATGGGACGTATCGTCCATCTTTCATATTAATTGGATCAAAGACGTGATATTCGGATGATAAAAAAAACACATTTTTTTCAAAATATTTTTATTATTATTATTTTTTAAAAAAAATACTCGATTCGACTAACCGCACAGCTAAGGCCGCTCGACCTGACCATTCGTGTGGCCAAGCAACTAGGAGATCTGGCCGCCATGAGGTTGCATGAGAGGCCATGATGCCGCTTAGCCAGACAACTGTGCCATCAGGCATGCACACACCTCGGAGGCCGCTCGAATAGGTCGCGTTGCTAGGTGATCAGGTGATCGCACGCGCTCGAATAAGTGCAAGTGACCTGACAGCGAGGTCGCTATCACACGGACAGCTCGATATATAAGACGGGTATTTTGAAAATAAAATAAAATAAAATATGAAAATATGGTGAGAAATTTCAAAAGTTAAATCTGTCGTTTAGTAAAATTTTCAAATTAAAATTACAGAATTTATAAGTTTCACAGCAATTTTTTTTTTAAAAAAATAAAGTTATTTTTGTCAAGTTACCTTGTTTATAAACTAATAGAAGGGATAAACTTTATAAAAAACAATGAAATCATCAAAATAGAGTCAATTATTAAACATATCCATATCTTCTGAATAAATACATTAAAAATACCAATAGGATTTTCTGTTTTAAAATTTTATTCATTTTAATTTAATTAATCGGATTGATAAAACTTCTGAATAAATCAACTGATTCGATCATTAATGCAAATTTAAAAATTCTAGAATGCTGATCGAAACTTCTCACTCCAAACAATATAAATATAAATTTTCAAATATAATTTCTTGATATTTTAGAATAAAAAATTACAATCCAACAATAAAAAGTTGTTTTTTTGTTACTTTTATAACCCATTATTTGATTTATTTATTTATAGTATATTTATGTGAAGTATCTTTGGATTTAATAATCTATTCATGCTTTCATTATTTTTTAAAATATTTATTATTTATTTCATATTTTAAAAAAAAATTAAATATTTTTGAATAATTGAACGATTAGATTGAAAAGATCATATATAATATCAAAATTTTGTTATCCTACATATTTTATTCTATATAATCATGAACACCTGTTGAAATGATTATCTATATATTATTAATCAAAATATATATGATGATAATTAATTATCAAAATTACATCATCCCAGCATATGCATATAATTATACCGGATAAAATATATATGCTATTAAAATCGTGTAATATCAATATTTATTATTTTGAGAATTCATTATCAAAAAAGTCCTTTATTTTTTATTTTAACCTAAAAAGGCTGCCTTAGTTTTAAAATCATGAAAGGGCACTTGTTTTTATATTTTTTTGAAACATTATAAAAAGGATTCCTCTTTAATGATTTTCAATATGACCATTAGTCTCTTTTTGAAAATTTAAATATAAAAAATAGAATATATAATTCTTTAAAAATTATATTAGAGATTAATTAAATTTTACTTAAAATGATTTGAAGGACGAGAGGGAGGCGCTGAAAGTTATTTTAGGAAAATCTGTGAAGAAAGGGTCTTTTGGAGTAAAATAAAAAATGAAGCCCTTTAGCGCAATCTCCACGTCCAGTGGTAGACTTTATAAAAAAAACTCACCGGAGTCATCCGGATGAGATAATATATATCCGAGTTCCGAGCTCCGAGTTCCGACGGCGAAGAGATAGAGAGCGATTCCTTTGCCTCGTGTTTTTTTTCCGACGCCGAAGAGCCGACCACTTTTCGCCTTCCTCGCAATCGCCACTCGTTGGTAAATTAGGCTTCTCGTTGTGTTTTATTTCGATCCGCTGTCGGTGAAGCTCTATTGTTCAGATCTGAAAAAGTTAACTCTTTGATTCGTTTTCCGGTGATTTGGCTTTCTTATTGACACCATTTGGCCTCTACTCTGTGTTTTCTCTTCGATATATCTACCTTTTTGTTTTTTGTTCCAAACTATAGCTGTTCCTTTTTCCCCAAAGTGCTATTAACTAGATTTTTTTTTAATTTTTTTTTGCATCTTCGTTGTATAATAAACAGTAGAAAAGAAGTATGGTAATTATTTAAGAAATTGTTGAATACAATGCTCATCGAACCAACATAATAGACGTGATTATTTTTCCTTATAATGTTTAACATTTTTTTTGAATTTCGAGTGCTTGTATTTAACAAATTAGATATCTTCCTTAAGAATTCAGAAAAATGATACAATAATTGATAGTGGTGTATGCAATTCCTCCAAGAATTTTTAGTTTGGTTACCACATGTGTTGTCAATGGCCAATGGGATAACTGATTCATTATTTCAGACTGATGGCATCAGCAGCTCTTATTTCCGACACTGAGCCATGGAAGGACTTGAAGGTTTTATATTCCTTTACCATCATGATTATTTTCATAAAGTGTTTGTTCTTCTGCCTCACATTTGGTGATTCGTCGTCCTGCAGGAACATGTCAATGAAATTAATAAGACACACTTGCGTGATCTCCTGAATGATGTCGAACGAAGCCATTCAATGATGGTGTATGATACTTATTAGTTTTGTTATTTTCCATTTTGGGAAAAGAGTAATGCATGTTAAATCATTACTTTTAATTCACTTTGAGTTTTCTTGGTATGCTTCTCAATCTCCCTAACAGAGAGCATGATGGGATAATTTTGGACTATTCACGGCAACGTGCCCGCCTTAACACCATTGATAAACTTTTTAAACTAGCAGAGGTGGGTTGTTTTCAAACCTTATTCTTATTGTTAGAACATTTTCCTTATTGCTTATTTGAATATTACAGGCAGCACAACTGAGGCAAAAAATTGATAGGATGTACAATGGAGAGCATGTAAGTAAATTTCATGGATACAATATAATAGTGACTCCACTTGTATTTTATGCTGTTCTTCATTGGGTTTTTGTTCCTAAGAGGGAACTTTTGCTGGTGTTATTGTGCCATCTTGATTATTGCAGAAGACAAAGATGGTCGATATGGTTATCATGTGAGTTTACCCAGTGATTTAGAATGTAATATATGATAGTTTGTGTTTTTGTCTGTTATTTTAGTTTTCCTCTAGGTATTCCACCTAATAAGAGGTTCTTGATTACTCTTCATTATCCAGACATATATTTACTGTTTCAGTTGTTATGGGTTCAATGTTCACTTTTCCATTTGCATAGGGGTTAGATTGTTTTATCAGTCAGGCTTGATAGGATTGTGGGTACTTATGGATGAATTATTCTTTAAATTCTCAGATAAACAGTACTGAGAATAGGTCTGTTCTGCATATTGCTTTACGAGCTCCGAGAGATAAAGCTTTTTACAGTGATGGGAAAAATGTTGTACCAGATATTTGGAATGTTTTGGACAAGATTAAAGATTTCTCTGAAAGAGTGCGGAATGGCTCTTGGGTAAGAAGAGAAGATGTCTAAGTTGCTTGGTTTCATTGTCAAGTTGCTCATTTTAATTTAGTACATGACTTAGGTTGGCGCAACAGGGAAGGCATTAAAAGATGTTGTAGCTATTGGTATTGGCGGCAGTTTCTTAGGCCCTTTATTTGTGCATACAGCTCTGCAGACAGGTGAATAGTCAGTCTCTATGTTTTTTTTGACCCATGCAAATTCTCCTGCATTTGAAATCAATGCTATGTTTTGTATGGCTAGACTGAATGTAAATGAAAAATCTAAGTTATCCTATCATTGAATTCTTTCAGACCCAGAGGCTGCAGAATGTGCTAAAGGACGGCAACTACAATTGTAAGTACATGAAATAAGTGATCATTTCAAGACAAGAAACATAATAACATTGATGGATGGAGCTACTTATTCTGTCATTTGTAATATTTAATTTTTACTCAACTAATGCACATGCTATGAGTATTGGCATGTCATCCAGTAATCAACAAGTAGTAATATAGTGATTAGCTCGACTTGCAACTTGACAGTCATCCACATCCAACTGATATACCTAAGTCACTTTTCTAGATTTAAGGGTGCATCTTCTAGGACAACAAAATATGTTTTATTTATTTTTTTTACACAACTATAAGATGGCATGACTTTGCAAAATATGCTTCATTTTCCTCTTTTTTGTTTGCTTGAATCTTTGTGGCAGCCTATGATTATAATTCATTGACTCAGTATGTAATTATCTCAATGATTCATTTTTCCATGGCAATTTTAGTTTGTAAGATCTAAATCACTTTAAGGTTGGTCATACATGAAAATTAGTCCAAATAAAAATGTTTATCAACAGTGTGTGTTGTGCAAAATCTTAATATGTCATGGATATATTAGGCGGTAAAGCAAGTTGCATGGCTTGATATAAGTAACTGAAAATATACCACTCAGTATAGGTAGTATGGTTTGTAGGCATAAATGGAATTTTGGGATTATCTGATCTCCAGGTTCTAGAAATGACATTATTGTTTGTAGCAAATCACTCTCAATCACCTTAATGAAATATTTGTTTGATTCTTCAATGTGAATGTTGCTTGCATAAGGCTAAGAAATTTTAAGGTCCTGGAATAATAGTTATAGATTGAGATAGTCTTACAGATTAAGGTAGCCTTACTTATTGCATCAGTAACATGGTTAACTTCAATATAAATTTTATGCCAATTAACATGTTATTCAGAAAGTTATCTTACACATACAATTTAGATAAAACCTATATAATATTTTTTTTCTTGAAAATTTCTACTACTATTCATGATTTAGAATGCGATGATGTAACTATGTAAGAAAAAAGAAAATAATATGGCCTATTGTAACTGATATTTAATACAAATTCCTGTAGTCTTGCTAATGTTGATCCAGTTGATGTGGCTCGAAATATCAAAGGATTGAATCCTGAAACTACCTTAGGTAATTGCAAAAATAATATCTACTTGAAAAACTCCTTCAGTGCTATCCTATTGCATATTTTTAACTCATTTTTCTTTTTCTGAATGCAGTTGTGGTGGTTTCAAAGACTTTTACCACTGCTGAAACTATGTTGAATGCTAGAACAATGAGAGAATGGATCTCCTCTGCTCTTGGGTTAGATCATCCTAAGAATGGTTTATTTTATAAAGTTCATTGTTTGGTTTTGGTTCTTCTACTTATATTTACATATCTTGTTCATTTGTTGCAGTCCACAAGCAGTTGCAAAGCATATGGTGGCAGTCAGTACAAATCTTGTGGTAACATTGATTTTGAAGTATTTTGTAGTTCTATACTCTTCTATATTCCATGATGCTTATTTCCTTCTTTATCTGATTTAATAATTAGGTGATATCCTTTGCAATGTGATTTACTTGCCTTCTGTTAAAGTTGATTGCCTAAGCAAGCACAAGCATTTATATTGTTAACACTCCCCCTTCCTAGGATTTGAACCTGATCTCCTATTCTACATTTTGTCAAAGTCGATTGGCACTACTTATCCTAAAAACTTGAACCCTTAGGAAAGGGATTAATTTATATATTTATATTGTTAAGACTTGCAAATGAAGTTACATTTTGAAAAGTACATCACATAAGTGTTAATGTATATCTTTATCTTTTTGACCCAGACAAGGCCAACATGCAACTAAAGGTAAGGAAACTATATGATATCTGACTAACAACGGTCAACAATGAACAATGTTTTCTTGGTTTAATTCAGATGTGAGGAAATTCTTTAGAATATCTTATTATATTTCTTTTTCATGGAAGGTGGACATACCATGTGGATCAAAATATAAGAAACTTGATTGTATGATAACAAATCAGTATCTCTAGAATGCAAGAATAATTCCCTGTTCTGAGAGTATTTGATCTTCTACACACATACGTAGCTGGTATTTCAGGAAATGGAAAATTGAATTGATAAAAAAAATATTGAGGCAAAAAGACTTGGGCTGGGAATTAGTACAATAGAGAACCTGGACGATATAGTACTTTCTGGAATTGCCATTTTCTTCCATGCCATGATATGGTATCATCCTGTTTTTTTATCATGTGCTATTCATTCTAGACAAGCTGCTAAATATTAGGAATCTTTCTATCACTATTATCAAACTCATAGTAATTTATTTTGTTATCACAGCTTGTGGAGAAGTTTGGCATTGATCCTGCAAATGCTTTTGCATTTTGGGACTGGGTTGGTGGTCGCTACAGTGGTAATTATCATGATATTTCATGATTTTGAAAATTCTATCCTTTGGAGATTTTTTTGACAGTGGCTATTTTGATTCAGTTTGCAGTGCTGTCGGTGTGCTTCCACTGTCTCTTCAGTATGGTTTTCCTACTGTTGAAAAGTATGATCACTCATGCTTATTTATCTTTAACACAATGAATTTAGTGAGAAGCCAACATCTAGAGTACATTCACATTATATTTTCACATACTTCTGGGAAAAGGAAACCATACACGAATAATTAAACAGAATTCAATTGGTTAAATTGAACAAGCCTTGTTACTAGAAATTAAATATCGTCTGTTACAAGAATTCTCTTGCTTTCCTTTTGCATTTTTGGTGTTGCTTTTGTACATTTTGTTCCATCAAAATAATATGAATTATTGATTATAGTTAATACTTTGTAAAGATAGTATTTTAAGACCTGAAATTTAAAAGCATGGAAGCATTTATTTCTTATACAATTGAGTTTGCTTCTCTTACCTCCCTATAGAGAAAAAAATGTCATAAAATATATATCAAACGAGGAACCTTATCTGTCATGAGCCTCTGACAACATGAACTCTAGTATGTACTGCTTAGGTGCCTACAAATGTTACAATGATCACAATGGATCTTATTCATAAGACTATCATGAGCCTTTAACAACATGAACTCTAGTATGTCCTGCTTACAAATGTTACATGGTCATAATGACTGTTATTCATAAGTCAAGAAATACGAGTGCTCCTACTTTCATCATATGCATCTACTATATAACTTTAGTTGAGAGAATAAATGAGTTAATTCTCTAGAAAAGTGATTAGTATGCAAATAAATTATATATTTGCACTCCCTTATGTTGCAAATAGATAAAGGGTCCAACTTAGTCCCATAAGAATTATAACGTTCCTAGTTTGCAGAAGAAATGATAATAGTTGCAAGATTTTGCAGTTCTATGTTAAAGCCATAGAATTTTCTTTCTTAACTCATGAAATTGAAGATCTGCATGACTTTTAAATTTACAAAATGGAGAAAATGTTTTAAAAGATTGGAATTGAGAGAGAAAACTTCACCTCAAGTAAGTTTAACAAACAAGTTGCAGTAAAATCACTTTGGCATTTTCCATTAGTTTCTATACTGTAAAGGCTCCTCATGTTTTCTAAGGCCTCACAATCAATGAGGTGGTACTGGGACCATTCAAAGGATGGATATATGAGACATCCATCTGATATCCTAGCTTGGCAAACACAATTTTCTTTATCATAACTTTGCTAAAGAGCCTCATAATATAGGGTCAGGGTGGACATGTTATGGATTCAATTCATTTAAGAATACAAATGTAACTTACAGTACAAGGCTAGTTATTGCTGAAGTTTTATTTTATTTTATTTATTTTCTCAAGGCATCTTGATCTATGAAATGGCAGTGTAGTTTTTCTTCACCAAACATAAAATATATTTAAGGATTTAATCCTTCTACTATTTTACACTTCATTTCTTCAGTCTCAATGCTAAAACAAGTACTGCTTATGTTGTCATTTCAGGTTGTTTGTGTTAGGCATTTAGAATAGTTCTCTATGATAATCTTAGAAGTTTTCTTACCTATTTTTTTGTATCCATTGAAGATTTTTGAATGGGGCTTCCAACATTGATGAACATTTTCACTCGACTCCCTTTGAAAAAAACTTACCTGTAAGAGTTATGACATTTACTATGTTTCCATCTCAATACAAAAAGATATCCTCATAATCTAATAATTTTGTTGCTTGAACCAGGTACTTCTAGGTTTGTTGAGTGTATGGAATGCTACATTTCTTGAATATCCTGCGAGAGTAAGGAATCCTAGTTTTGTCACATGCCGATCTGTCCTTCATTTTTTGTTATATTTTATAGTAGTAAAACAAAAACTTTCATCACTCTATCCAGGCCATATTGCCTTATTCTCAGTCACTCGAGAAGTTTGCTCCACATATTCAGCAGGTATTTGATGCGGTTTTCACTTTGGAGCAATTCTTGTTTTGGCAAAATTTTGTAGTTATGATATCCTACAGGTTAGCATGGAGAGTAATGGAAAAGGTGTATCAATTGACGGTATTCCTCTTCCTTTTGAAACTGGAGAAATAGATTTTGGAGAACCTGGAACTAATGGTCAGCACAGTTTCTATCAGCTAATTCATCAGGTAATGTTCTTAATGAACAAAATTGATCTAGTGTGAACTACTTGAGTTTAGAATAAGTGAGATATAATTAGAAACAAAAATTGCACAAAAAGTTTCCTCTAGCTAATACTTCTTTTATGTCAAGGAAAATTTTGTGCTCTGGTCATACTCAGCCAAAAAACATAACTTCTGTTTTTCTCCTTTATGAATATGCTAGAATTCTTATTATGTAAATATAATTCAAACTTGCTATTATATGTTACCTGTTACATATTATTAGTTGAAAACTTGAGATCGAGTTTTTAATGCTCTAATTTTTTGTTGTTTTTGTTCTGTTCAGTAATACATTCCTTTAGAGTAACAATTCAAAGTCAACTTGGTTAGTTTTGTCATCTCTAAAGCCATTTGCATGCCTTATCAAGTTATTTGGTATACAAAAGACGTCGGGAGGAAAATGAGAAACACGTTCAGAGATGCAGTTTTCCTGAAGCTGAAAATAACAATGTTTTAAGAAGTGGCTGTGCAAGAATATTTGGCTAGGGCCTGAGCATAGGCCATTCCAAATATTGGGTTTGCTCATTTAGCAGCCGAGTTACTAAAACAAGGCCACATAATTTATGTGGTTGCATAAACTATTGAGGATAAAATTTTAAATTTAATGGGGCTCAATTTAAATATATCAATCAGAGTGGTGTAAATATAAAAAAGAACAATAACAGTAATTTATATGGGACTGCCCCAAAAAAAGAACCTTAATAATTTTCCTGCTTAACATAGCAACGACACATATTTGTTCTGTTAGATGTTTCTGCTTAACATAGCAACCTTAATAATTTATATGTAAGTTTCCAATTATAAATTGCCTAGGTTGATAAATATGATTGGTCAATTCAATATTATCTAGATATATACTGCTATAAGTATTGTGCATCCTTGTCAGTATAATTGATGTTAAATATCGCCTTATTATGGGTCACATATGCATATAAATACTTGCATACTCCGGCTTTTGAGCCTTTGTCTGCTTGCATGTCTGATATGCTTTTAAGAACCTTGAAAGATAATAAAATTTGTGGTTGTTTTATTTAAAAATGGGTGTTTTTCTTAAGTATTTTATTGTGCATCACCATTGATTTTTAAAATTCTTTGGTGTATTTAGGGTCGTGTAATTCCCTGCGACTTTATTGGTGCAATCAGAAGTCAGCAACCTGTTTACCTGAAAGGTATTTAAACAACTCTCTCGACTATGTGTTATCTTTTGTTTGCATTTATAGATTCCATAAATATGCTTTGTCTAAATTGTATTTGTTTTTTCTACTTTTCAGGTGAAGTAGTGAGTAACCATGATGAGCTCATGTCGAACTTTTTTGCACAGCCAGATGCTCTTGCTTATGGGAAGGTACCTCCTTAATTTTGTTTGATTTTTGAGGCTTACTATTTTTAAGTTTATTGCTAACAAATATCGGTGTTTCAGTCTCCAGAGCAGTTACTTCTTGAGAGTGTAGCTACCCATCTTATTCCTCACAAGGTGCTATTTATAATAAACTATCTTCGATTCTGTGTGTCAAATGTTTGATTTTGGATCTTTTTGTGCTTAACATGGATATTTCTGATTGCAGACCTTCTCCGGCAATCGGCCTTCTTTAAGCCTACTATTACCCTCTTTAAATGCATACAATATTGGACAGGTTGTTTGTTGCAAGTTAATGGTTTTTCATGTAGTTTAGGTTTAGGATCTCTTCACTACCATTGCGTGGTGTATTGATTAGAAGGATTATAAATAGGCATCATTTTTTGCTTTGATAGTTTCCAGAATATGTTCAGGTATGACCGATTCCTAATATTTTTGATTCCTCAGCTATTAGCAATCTATGAGCAGAGAATTGCAGTTGAAGGATTCATTTGGGGGATCAACTCCTTTGACCAGTGGGGTGTGGAGTTAGGCAAGGTATCACTGCTTTGTTCTTGAATTTGTTTACTAGTACAATCTTAATTTGTTGGTTTATCTTTCTCTCTCCAATTCGTATTTTCATAAATGGGTTGGGTTTTCCCTCTGTCAAAACTCAAGGTACTGGCAACTCAAGTTAGGAAGCAACTGCATGTTTCTCGCACAAAAGGAGAGCCTGTTCGGGGTTTCAATGTCAGCACAACCACTTTGTTGACAAAGTATCTTGAGGTAATTTTTCTGGATTATGATTCATGATTACTAATTTTTCTGAAAGTAATTCATTTTAATGATTTGGACGAATGTCTATCACAAGCTGCGCTTCAGCATCAATGTAGATGCCATAGCAATTGCCAGTTGATCCATCTCTTCCCTACTTGAGTATTTGTGTATTCTGCCAATAGCCTTAGTTGGCGGCCGATGAACACTTTCATATTCAAAACAAATTAAACGGGCGGTCATATAAGTGTATGAAGTGATGGATTACACTACATGCTGCATGTGTTATTCCAATATGCTGTTTACCTTAATAGGTGATTGGCTTGCACATACACATGATGACTACTGCTTATATGCATCATAGTATAATGATTACACGACTTAAATTGATTTTCAGCGGATTTAATTCCAAGACACTATTTTGATCAAATTAGTTTGAGCCAAATATAAACATTATTATTGTATGTTTTATGTTATATGAATTATGGATGTCTTTGGTTCCTATTTATACCCTTTTTTTTTCATTGGCACAAAGTATACCTCCCATATGGTAGTTGAGTCATTAGCTTCTTTGTATAGTGCACAATTAGTATCGACTTAAAGATTCAAATTGCATAGGCAAAGCATTAGGAGTCTGTAGTATCAACTTGAATTGCTTCAAAGTATATATCATCAATGCTTCATCTCCAAAGTTCATTGCTTCAGGAAGTTATATATTTGATCTATCTGGTGTTTTATTATCCACAGGCGGAACCTGGTATCCCCTCCGACACCACCGTGCTTCCGAAAGTGTAAAGTCGAATCCAACTGTGTTTCGAACTCATATAGCGCTAAAGAAATAAACCCCCTCGGCCTCTACTTTTCAGTTGTAACCCATGGCATCTGCCAGGATTGCGGTTCGAATCCTACGTATCAATAAGTTATCAACCATCTCAGTTTTCTTTTAGATTCCTCAAGGTATTAATCATGTCAAGTATTCTGTTTCGCTGTTTCTCCCTGTTTGCATTTGGCGGCTTGAACTTGGGGGCGACACGGCGCATGGTGCCAAGGCAGAGCATCATGGCCGTGCCTCTCCTGAGCAACTCGCTGTAGAGGAAGTTGTGCAACTTGCAGCGAGAATTCAAGGCTTGACTAAGGAATTCAGAAGCTCATCGTTATAGTAACGTCAGATTGTCACATTGTAATAATTAATTAAAAATCTTAATTTGTGTTAAAAAAATATTATTTTTTGAGAATGATGTTCGAGGAAATTATTATAATTAAAAAAATTAGATAAATATATAAAATTTGATTTTATGTTTTTTTGGTTAAAATTGATTGATAAATTTAGAGGGTTTGGAATGATATGAAATTAAATTATTTAATGGATTTAGAGAGTTTGGAATGACATGAAATTAAGTCTTATATGTTTGTTTAATTTTTTTTATAATATTCATGCTTTCAAATATTATTTTCATATTTCGTTTATATTTTTTAATTAATTATTATATTATAGCAATCGTTTTGAAATATTATTGGATTGATGAATAGTATTTAAATTGATGGTTATATTATAGTAATTGATTAGAGTAGGCATGAGTGAATGTGAAGGGATAAAATAAATATGTGATACATGATTTGAGTAATATATAATTTTAACTTGGGATTTTATAATTTATCAATATATACACGATCAAAAGACATATTTCATATTATCCAAAAATATCTTAAAAGTTCATATTATTCAAAAGATGTACTTTTTGCCCCGTTTTTTTTTTATTTTTATAAAGTTGATGTTTTTTTTTTATTTTATTTGTATTAATATTTTTTTCTTTTCTATTAAATTAAATTTTTTTCTCTCACCTGAATAAATAATAATCAAGTTTAAACTATCGGTACGGGTCTTGGAAGATTCGATTCGATTGAATTAATTTTAATTTCTGTAAATTGTTTTAGTATTTTGAGTTTAAATATGTCTTTTTTATTATTATTTTTTAAATCGATATCATCATGATGTTGATTTTGAAAGATCAACACCACCGTTGGTTTTAAATATATTATTTTTTAGTATTTAAAAAAAAATATTATAATTTAATATAAAAAAAATTAGTATCATCATGATTTTGATTTTTAAAATCAGCATTGATGGAAGAAAAAATATTATAAGAGAAAAAAAAAAATAAAACACAAAAAAAAAGAAGAGGGTGCGTCTTTTGAATATATAAAACTAGTTTGATTGTGTTTCGAGAAGTTCATTACTCCTTTTTCTCTTTCCTTTGAGATTTTTTTCTTTAAGTGATTTTTTTCCACCGTGAAATTTTCAGCTTCCCCGTTCCATCTTTCGGAGTAAACAAACCCTAAATAAATGATTTGTATCTTCTTTTAAGCGAAAGAGCTCCTTTCCCCCAAAATCTCACTTATAAACTATTTTATAAAATCAAATATTTTAAAGTGCAAACATTTTAATTATTTGCACCTTTAAAATCAGATATTTTAACCATTATGAACTGCTAAATTTTCTAAATAAAATATCGATACATTATTAAGTTTAAAAGGAGTTACTTTGATGATAAATTTAACTGCAAATTATAAATCAACTTGCCATCTATTTTAATTTTACTATTATTTAATTCTAAAATATCTATTTTATCATTTTCAATTATCATTTAAATCTCTCATCCACCAATAGAAAAGGATATTTTACCAATAAAATAAAATTGTTAGGGGCGTTTTACCTTAAATGAAAATTTCTAGTGCGTTTTGTAATATCTGTATAAACTTGAAGCACTTAATATTAGGATGGTAAATGAAACTAATATTTATGAATAAATTTAATATTTGATTTGATAAGAGTTAGTTTATATAGGAGTGTCAAAAATAAATCTAATTTATCAATCCGACCCGAGTCCATTTAGAAAAAATTAAATTCAGATTAAGGATTTTCGAGTTTGGGTCGAATTCGGATTGAGGATTTTTGGATTGATTTATATTCGGATTGAGTTTTGGTTGACTCGGGTTGTCATGAATTTAGGTTTTAAGATTTTTTTGAGTTAAATTAAATTTTATTTTAAAAATTAAGATATTTTATGTATATAAATAGTATAATATTAGTATATAATGATGAAATATTAAAATAAAAATAAAAAATTATAGGAAAATAATAATAATAATAATAATAATAATAATAATAATAATAATAATAATAAATTGGGTTGAGTGAGTTATTCGGGTTGGTCAAGTTATTCGGATTTGAGTTCGGGTTTATAACTTTCAGATTGAATTCGGATTTAAGTTGAATTTGAGTTGAATTTTTTTTTCATAATCGATCTTCAATCCCATCCGAACTCATCTAACCCACCCAAATTGACATCCTTAAGTTTAATACACATATGATTAATTAAATGAATAAATTTTAATAATTTATTAAATTAAATGAATAAATTTTAATAATTTATTAAATTAAATAAATAAATTTGAATATATATATATATATATTCAGCTTTGTTTATATTTATAAATAATATTTATGTTGGTGAATAAAATTTATAAATATAATTTATGAATAATATTTATAAATCATATTAATAAATCATATTAATAAATATAATTTATCAATAAATTTTTATCAATATATTAAATAAATTAAAAAACTTTTAAAATAAATAAATAAATTTATATTATCTAACTCAATAATCAATTAAATAAAATATAAAATATAAAAAATTTATATAGTCAAACAAATTTAAATTAAAAACTCAAAAATATTAAAAAGAACTAATTTCAAATTAAAAATGAATCAAGCTAAGTTAAACTCATAAAAAGAAATAAGTCCAATTTAAATAAT
>JBBUKS010486999.1:0-15800 GCA_038050645.1 Hedychium gardnerianum
AACAATAAGACTTAACTCTGATCCTTTGACAACATCAAAATATAGGTTTGATTCTGGTGCTCCCTGCACCAACACTTACCATTGGCCCATGCCTTTGGCGCGTCTATAAGGACTAGCTTTGACGCCAACAGTACGATCATAACACCCCCACTGGTACCCGAGACACCCCTTGGAAATAGGGAGAACGGCGAACCTTTCGCATCTTGGTATGCTCGCCCATGCCTCAACAGTACACACCATTAATGCTGGCGGTACACACCCCGAAGGAGTATATAAAGAGGCGGATGTCACTGTGGACAAGGAGGTTTTTTATCTTATCTAAGATCTCTCTACTCACTATTTTCTAGCTACTTTAGCTACCTCCGCTTAATCATGTCTGACTTGAGCGTTAGAGTGGGATCCCCAGGCCTCTCGCCTGGAACTCTCCTTTAACCCTTCGGTTCTCTCTTTGTCCCTTATAGGGCCTAGATTTGAGAAATTATAGAGGTTCCCATCGCTCGCCGCTTTGCAGACGAGTCCTCCGATCGGCTACTTGGTTCAGAAGATCGAGGAACTCATCTCGCTCGGCGACTTGGTCAACATTTCTCTAGCTCACCTGTGGTTCATCCCTCGAAGATCTCCGCACAGGAACAAACTATATCCTAAAGTGATACACCAAATTCTTAGTCAAATTGATGACACTCACATTATCACACAACACTCAGATATTTTTTTGTGTACTCATGCGATCCAGGAGATTCCAGGACGAGTGCTCGACATTCAAGATCTGTAGAAGCGATCAAATATTTGTAATCTTTTGAATTATTTTTCATTTGCAATTATTGTTCTATTTGTTCTTGTGTGCTTAATAACTTGTAAAAAGTTTCTCCACCATTGGAAAGTTTCTAGAAAGGAGAAAAAAACTAGTGGATAGACGTCTCTTGTACATAGACCTTGGAGTAGTACCGGGGGATGAACCAAATAAATTAGTAATATTCTTGTCTTTTTCCTTCATTCTTTTATTATTATTCCGATGCATACTTGTTGGTGCAATCGATATCGACCTCCAGAATTTTGATATTTGTTTGATAATATGTTTAATAGAGTCTGGTCAAGGTTGACCTAGACAAGTGAGAAATTTAGTAAGGTCAAAATTAACCAGATGACTAGCAAAAAAAAAAAGTCCAGTCAGGTCAAGGTTAACCAGATGACTAGCAAAGATAGAAGTCTTGATAGGTCAAGGTTGACCTAGGCAAAGGTAGAAGTCTTGATAGATCAAGGTTGACCTAGGATAAGGTAGAAGTCTTGACATGTCAAGATTGAGGTTGACCTAGGTAAAGGTAGAAGTCCTGACAGGTCAAAGTTAACTTAGGCAAAGGAAAGTCCTTGTAAGTCAAAGGTGATATGATGCTTGGCAAGAAAAAAAATCCTAAAGGAGTAAACCTTAGGTAGTGAGAAGTTTTAGAGGAACAAACTCCAAGCAAGTGTGACCGAAAGGTCTTCGGTCAACCGCAACCAACGACTTTTGGTAAACCTAAGTATAGTATTGCTAATACTATTTTGCATTACTATTATTGCTATCGTACTAATTTAGTGTTGTAGAAAAAATCTTAGTAGATCAAGTCGATCGAACACTAAGCAGGAGGAAGTCTAAACATGTCAGTTGGACCAGATGTTTGGTAGGTAAGTAAAGTAAGAATCTGGAGAAGAGAAGTCCTTTTGAAAAGAAAGTGTGAGGACATGTTCTCATTTTAAGAACAACCTTATGCGTTGATCCGACTGAAGAAACCAACAGAGGTTTCTAAGTCGAGATCAGATAGTCCTAATTGTTAGATTAATTCATGCATATTTATCTGGTTCTAACTCTATTTTACAGGATTATCACTACATATATACTATGCTAACTTTGTTTTATAGAGAAACAAAGTTTGAGTTGACCGAAGGGTTTAGTCGACCGAACATGGTGGTTTGGTTGACCGATCCAAGTGGATAAACACATATCAAATCCGAATCCAAGCAAAGAATGAAACAAAGGTTCGGTCGACCAATTGGCTTTTCAGTCAACTGAACTCATTTGGTAAGATGAGATCAGATCAAGCAAGAAAGGAATAAACAGGGTTCAGTCTACCGAATAAGGAGTCGGTCAACCGTACATATTTGGTAAGCAAAGATCAGATATTATCGGATCGAGCAGCAAAAGGAATTTAGATGTTTAGTCGACCAAACAAGGCGTCGATCGATCGATAAACGCTGATTTCACGAAAGATACGATCTGGTCAGATCGTGAACCTAGACCTAAAGCCGGGCAGATTCTGGAGATCAGTCGACCAAAAAATGTTAGTCGACCGGTTGAAAATCATATAAAAGGAACCTCAAGGTCCGAGGCTTAGTATCTATTCTCCAATCAATCCATCTCACTCATGTTGTTTCTGTTCATGCAAGTGCTAATACTACATCATCGGGAGGCTCTCCGACAACCTATGCCTAACTTTGATTACTTGTTGTCAGTATATTTTTAATTACTTGCATTCATTTAAGGTGATAGTAGCTTGTTACTATTCACCTCATTCTTTGTACGAGTTTTGCTCCTTCTCCAAAAGTTTTTGGAGAGAAGAACTTTAGTTGATTGCCCACTAGGAAGCGGTCAAGGATCGCAGGCCTTGGAGTAGTAGTTGCTAGACTACGAACCAAGTAAAATTGAATATGTCTTCTCTTTGTTAGTTTTTTCGCTATTTTTGTCTGTTTGATTTTACGAAATGAAAAGAAAGGTTTTTAAAATACATGAGATTCACCCTCCCTCTCTCTCGTCTATTTCGGTCCTCCAATACAACTCTGTAAACAAGAATGAAACGAAAGCGAGAGAAGAAGCGAAAGCTATTCACTCCCTCTCTATCACTCTATTTGATCATACATTGGAGACATTACTAGAGGGGGATGAATAGCAATTCACTTCAATCATTTGATTCCATTCATTGTGCACATCTACAAAGAGTTAAAACACAACAAAAAATATAAACAAAACAAACATAACAATACAAGCAAAATAAATCAACTTTTTACATGGTTTGGAACCCTAGCATCCTAGTGATAATACCACTATTCTTTCTGCTTCTCAGATACATTTTGGAGATGGAGAAACCTTTTACAAATTTGTTATTACAAAGCAACACAAAATAAATACAAAGATCCAAATAAAACTGAATACAACTGAAACAACAAGTTCACACTAATGGAATTTTATTTTGAGTGCTTTTGGTTTCTTTGTGTTATGACCGAAAGAATTTAGATATCTCCACAATGGTATGATATTGTCCACTTTGGACCTAGACCCTCATGGTTTTGCTCTTGGGCTCTACCCAAAAGGCCTCATATTAATGGAGAGATCTTTTTCTTATAAGCCCATGATCTTTTTCATATATTTTCCATGTGTGACTTTATTTGCAACCTTGCAACCCTAATAATCCCCCCTCAAACAAAGGACCACAAGGCCCCCCCCATCCGATCCTCAACCCACCAGGTTTTCCTGCCCCTCGGTCTACCCGACCTACTATAACTTTCTTGCCTAGCCACAACTAGGATTTCCTGCCTAGTGTCTAGCCCTCTTGATTCGGACACGGGAGCCCCTACTTCCTTTGTTTGAGGTTAATATTTTGCTTACATGGCTCGATTAGACCATAACTCTTGTACATAGTCGTCAATTAGACATTCTGGCAGTCTGAGCCCTGATACCAATTGTTAGGACTGAAGGAATTTAGATATCTCCATAATGGTATGATATTGTCCACTTTGAGCTTAGACTCTCATGGTTTTGCTCTTAGGCTCTACCCAAAAGGCCTCATATCAATGGAGAGATCTTTCCCTTATAAGTCCATAATATTTCTCATGTATTTTTAATGTGGGACTTTATTTGCAACTTTGCAACCCCAACACTTTGGATTTGCCTCCTAAATATCTGGAATATTATAGTAACACTTCCCCTCAAAACTTTCAAGAAATGATGCTCGAAATCTTCTATTATAGGGTCATTGTCGTGACTGGAAAATCCCCAACAATCGATTACTAGCTTCCATTAGTCGATTGCTCTTGTCAAATTCAAATATTGCTATGTCCAATGGCTTCATCTAGCTTAGCATCAAGGACAATAATCGATTGATCTTTTCCATCAATTTATTGATGATGATCAGTTGAGTTTGAGATATTCTTCTGTTTGCTCTAACAGTGTCATTAGTCGACTGATTGTCTCCATCAATAACTGATGATGATCAATTAAGTTGATCAACTAAGTTTTAGATATTATATTTGCTCAAACAGTGTCATTAGTCAACTAATGAACCACAACAATCGATTGAGCACACCATACACCCCCTTAAATCTCGAATTTATGATTTAGGGGATTGCTATTACATAATAGTTGATTGATACCTTTGTTTCAGCCTTATCAAGGTTGAAATTTCACTTTACTTAATATCTAGTTGACTCAACCTACCAAGACTTTTTTTCTGTTAGCATCCAGTCAACCTTAACATGTTGGAACCTTCTTTTCCTATCATTCGATTAACTTTGACCTGCTTAGATTTTATCATTACCTAGCATCCAATCAACCGTGACCTATTAAGACTTCACTATTGTCTAGCATTTAGTCAACTTTGACCTATCGAGACTTCATCATTGCCTAATATTCGATCAACATTGACTTATCATGACTTCATCATTATTTAGCATCCGATCAACCTTAACTTGCAAAGACTTCACCACTGTCAAGTGTTCAATCAACTTTGACCCACTTAGACTTCATGTCTCATGCCAAGTATCCTCCATGACCCATTTGGACTTCGCATATCATGTTAAGTATTCGGTCTTCCATGAGCCACTTATATTTCACCTTTGGCAACTCCTTGTTGGACTTCTAACTATCAAGTGTTCGGTCAATGGTGACTCACTTAGACTTCTCTACAATTAAATATTCGATCAACCTCGTGACTCACTTGGACTTCTCTACAATTAAATATTCGATTAACCTTGACTTACTTTACTTACTTACTTTTCACTCAACCATCAAAATCAATCTTGAGGTCAATTGTACCAATAATTTCCGCCTCCAACATTCTCTCCTTTTCTTTAGCATCTTGTTCGCTCATCAAACATATTGACAAATATCAAAACTCAACTCGAGTCAACTCGAGCTTGGTCAACCTTGACTAGAGGTCAATTGCACCAACAACATATACTTGGGTAACAAATATCTCATTTTCACTAGATTTTATGAACAAGGTGTTAAAGTCTTTATGGTTGAGAGTCTTTCTTACTAATCTTGGGATACTTGTTTTAATCCATATAAGGTCACATGATTTGGAAATTCTAAAATTTTAAAAATGGATGGTTGTTCTACATAGATTTCTTCCTTGATAAAGTCATTTAGGAATGTCAATTTCACATCTATTTGAAATAATTTGAGTCTCTTATGAGAGGCATACACTAAGAGCATCTAAATGGACTCTAGATGAGCTATAGATACGTAAGTCTTATCATAATCCAACCTTTTAACTTGGGTGAAAACTAAAAGTTATAAGGGTAGCCCTCTTCCTAACCATGACTCCTTTGTTATCCAATTTGTTCCTAAAGGTCCATCTAGTATTAATAATGGTACTCTCTTTTGAGATCTTGGAATCAAATTTTAAACTTGACTTCTATCAAATTTAACTAATTCATATTGCATGACTAACAACAAATCTAGGTCAAGCAATGCATCATCTCCGGTGTTAGGCTCAATTTGGGTTATCAAAGCAAATTGATTTTCTAAGTTCTTAAAGTTAGATCTAGTCATCACCCCTTGTAAAATATCTCCTATAATTTATTCAATGAGACGACTAGAATTGATCCTAAGTATCCTAGATAATTGAGATGTGCTCTCCACATTCTCAATAAATTGTTTTCTTCTCTCCTTTGACTATCCAAATCTCCACTAGGTCCCCTTTTAACTTTTCAAGTCCAAAGACAATTTTTTTAGTGTTCAAGTTATCATTGTTATCCTTATCAATGAGAGATAGTTTATGATATGAGTATGTTGTTTCATCAAATACAACATTGGAGGATTCCTCCATTTTGAGAGATGTCTTGTTGTACACCAATATACTCTAATTGATGATGAATATCCAACAAGGAAACCTTCATCCTCCTTGGTCGAATAATTACCTAAATGATCTTTAGTATTTAAAATATACTTTACAATTTAAACACCCTAAAATATTTAATTGTAGAGACTTTTCTAAATCAAAGTTCATAAGGAGTCTTTCATAGATGCAAATAAATACTATTTTGGACATGACAAGTAACATTAATTGCCTCGGCCTAAAGATAACTAAGTAGTGAATATTCATTCAACATGGACTTAACCACATTTTGTAGGGCAAGATTTTTCATCTCAACCACTCATTTTGTTGAGATGTTCTAGAATAAGAAAACTAATGCTTATATCCTTGTTCCTTGCAAAATTTCTTGATATTAAAGTTCTCCACTATGATAACTCCTAATCTGATTGATCTTGAGACTCATCTCATTCTCTACTCTTTAGCAAAAGTTAACAAGAATTTTTAAGGTATCATCCTTATATTTTTTGAAGTGCATCCAAAAAATCTATCATAATCATTTATTATTAAAAATAATATCTATTATCATTCAAAGAAGTTATTCCATTACTATCAAATAAGTCCAAGTGCAAGACTTCTAGTGGCATGGAAGTATATAACTAAATTTATGCCTTTATGGGTAGCCTTGACTTGTTTAACATTTTGACATATGTCACACAACTTGTCCATGTGATACTGGATCTTTGGTAAACCTTTCACCAACTCCCTTTTTGCTTCCTTTGTTATTTGTTGCAAGTTGGTATGTGTCAATCTCCTATTCCATAACCAAGCTTCCTTTTCCTTGAGCTCCTGACCTTTTCCAAAAGAAACGTTCCCCTTATCCTTATGCTTGACGGTGGTGAACTTCCTTAAGTTTTCGGTCATATGCCTTGTACACCTGCTCTCTACCAATCATTCAATAGAGAGTTCTTCTATGACATGTACCTATTCAACCATGGAAAACTAAATCTCTTGGTACCCATACATTGGGTCTGAAGGAGTTACTAAAACTTGCTTGGGTATCCAAGTTTTAACAATTCTATATCTAGATCTAGAGACCCTTTTGATGTTGGTGCAATCGATCTCCTTGGTGATCGGAAACGACCATAAATTTTGATATGTAAGCAATTAGTGGAATGACTTAGCACGACTAAAGTCATTAGGCATCCAATGGCTCGAGGTTCATTGAGATTGATGAAGGATGACATGGAGTATCCTAGGGATTACAAGACAACATTACAAAAAAAAAGGTTTTTGGGATGAAATTTGTGATGGAAATCTGGGAAAAATTTGTCAAAAATTTTTATTGCGACGAATTTTGCAACAAGAAATTTTTTGTCACAAATTTTTGCGACGAAAAAAAAAATCGTCGCAAATTTATGACAAATATATTTTTGTCTCAAAATTCATTGCAAAATTTGCGATGAAAATCTTTCAACCGACAAATTTGTTACAAAATTCGTCGCAAACTCTACATTTTTTCAACAGATTTCTGCTTCCAAAACTTATCAATAACCATAAAAAATAATACAAATTCCACCAGCAATCAAAACTTATCAAAACAATACAGAACAATACATCAACACCACATTATCAACATTAACACCAACCAAAACAATACAAATTCCAAAACATATCAACAATACATTAACAACAACACCGCATTAACAAACATACCAACAAACATACCACATTAACAACAATAACAACAAAACAAATGAATAACAAGTAACAAAACATAACAACAAACATAATAACAAGCATATCAAACATAACAACATGCAATGCCATTGAAATATAGAATATAACACAACACATAAACATAGAATATAATACATGAATAATACATGAACGACATAACACAACACAAAACAAAGTCTCAAACTTACAATATAAACATCATCTTACAACACAGACAAATTTCAAAACAAAGTTAATCTACATTGTTCAAGATAAACAAAAAATTCATAATTTTTCAAGTCAAACCAGACAACAAACTATCTCAAAAGGAGGGAAGGAAATCAACGTCCTTTTCTTCCTCGACTATCACTTCCTTCTCCTCCCATACTTTTTTTCTTCTTTTCCTGCATCAGAAAATAAACAAACAAAAAGTAAGATTCTTAATAAGAAAATCCTCTAAACTAACACAAAACTAATGTAAACGCTCACCTCTTTCAACATAAATTTTAATTTTTCACCAGCTTCCTTGGCGACCTTGTTTGAAACAAGTAAAGAGTACCAATCAAAAATACAAATTTGAATGGAACAAAACACAAACTCTATCAAATAATAAATGTTCAAAAACAAAATAAATCATCATCAAATAATATTCATACACAATAATTTTAAACACAATCATCACCACCACCATCATCAACATGACCCTCATCATTTCTTCTCGATATCCACCTTTTGCATTGAATGAGACTCAAAATAATATGATGCAAAAATTGTTACTTCCTCGATAATATATGTATTAACAATAGATGCTTCAACATGTACTTTATTTTTCACCTTTTTCTTCAAATGATGTAGGAATCTAATTGTAATAAAACAAAATGTATTAGAAAATAATATATAATCAAAGTAGTCATTTTAGGTAAGTTGATAAGGAAGTATAGAATATGAAATTTTCACCTTTCTAATACATACATTAATCGAAATTGGACAGGATCTCCAACTTTGACCTCATATGGCAAGTGAACCAAAAGATGTTCCATAAAATCAAAAAATAATGGTGGAAATATCCTTTCTAAATTACACAAAATGATTGGAATATCTCTCTCTAACGTCTCTATGTGTGAATGTTTCGATATTGTCGAGCAAATATCATGAAGGAAAATACTTAACTCTGTAATGACACCCCATACAAAATTTGGTAAGAGTTTCTTAAAAGCAATAAGAATTAGCCTTTTCATAAATATATGACAGTCATGACTTTTCAAACCAATCAATTTGTATTCCTTCAAATCTACACATTTTCCAAGATTAGAGACAACCATTAGGAGATCTCAATGATTTCAATCATTCACAAACAATCTTTCTCTGATCCTTATTCAATGTATAAACTGTCTTTGACTTTGGTCTCCTACTACTTTCATCGACATTAAGAGTGATGTAGGATCAAACTCAATGTTAGAGGGAGGGGGGGTGAATAGCGTTAAGAATTTTATGAGCAAATATTTAAATAAAAATAACTAAAATAGTTGATCAATCAAAGTAGCACAGCGGAAATAAAAATAACTTAGAAATTGATTCAATCAAGTATAGCTAGACTAATGTAAGCATGCTAAAAGATTCAACTAAGATTAAGCATGCAAGCAGTTAACCGACCAAACAGAAGTATAGACACACACAATAATTATAAAATATGATTCTTCTTTCTAATTTCTCCTAGGTGGAGAAATCTTACAGAAAAAGAATCTAAAAAGTTTAGCACAAATTATAATAAATCAGGAAACACAAAAACAAATGAAAATGTTAATCTAGGTATTGTCGATAGAAAATGAAGCGTAGATTACAACATGTCGTAACACAGAAAGCGAGAGAGCACAAGCACAAAATCTTAAGAGAAGTCGTGAATGAGTTTTGATGAGTTACTTTCAACCTCTGCCTCAAAATCCTTTTTATAGTACTCATCCGATTACCCGGAGCCTTCCCGATCGCCTGTACAGGTGCTGACGCGGCTACAACTTATATTCGGTAGATAATGATAATGATGCTACCCGATCGACTGGGGGCTCTCCGGTCACCTGTAGAGCGGTCAAATCTGATCTTGACCCGACTCGCTCAAGTTTTCGATAACGCCACTACCCGATCTCCCGGAAGCTTCTCTGGTCACCCGTACACTCCGGTCGTTCTGACCAAGCTACGGTCTCTTGGACCCTCCAACTTCACTCACCGAGAGTTATCACCAGTCATTTGGCCCGAACTCCCTTTGGTCGATTAGAACCATCAAACTGCTTCCTTGCAGTTGTTACACATAATGAGTAGGATATATTATTTAAAGTTATTCACACTTAACTAGATTTTAACCCATCTAGTTTGGGTTGTCAAGCAATCAACTCCCAGCTGATTCCACACACTTGGACTTCTTTGTAAAGCAATCAATCCCAGCTAATTCCACACACTTGGACGTTTATATGCCAAGCTTCAACTCCTAGTTTACTCCACTTGGACTTTATTCACCTAGCTCTCAGCTAAGAATTTTCTTACTTGTCTAGCTGCACTCATTAGGACTTCAATCACCTAGCTCCGAGCTAGAAATTTCACTGCTTGGTTCCCAACCAAGATTTTAACTACTTAACTTCACTCACTAGGATTTTTCACTGGTCAAGTTTCTTGCACCTGTACACTTGACATAATTCGTTAGATTTCACCAAACCTAACTTTTAACCGTAGTCATACATCAAAACCTTGGGTTAAATGTTGTGCATTCAGATTGTCTTTTATTTTTTACAAAGGAGTCACATATCTTTTCTTGCATTTAGATTTTCTTTAATTTTTCCAGTGATATCCATCACTGTATTAATCAAATAATCAAATTTTTTTTCTCAATATGCATTACATCAAAATTATGATGAATCAAATGACTCTTCCAATACGATAAATCCCAAAATATATTTTGTTAAGTCCATTTATACGTACTTCCACATTCATATATTGTACCATGTAACTCTTCAACAACATATGAAAAGTTAAGCACTCTATACCAAATTTGTTCACTTGTTAATCTCAATGGCAGAGATGTTCTTTCAATTTTATTCTTAGTGAGTTCTTCTTTATTCCTTCTGAATTTATGATTTAGTGGTAAGAATTATCTATGACAATCAAAATAACTCGGCTTTTTCCCATGTTTTAATTTGATTAACTTCGATCCCTCCATACATATTGGACATCATAAGATCCCAGCAGTACTCCATCCTAATAACATACCATAAGTCGGAAAGTCATTTACGGTTCAAAGAAGAGCAACCTTTATTACAAACATCTAATTAGTATGAACATCTAATTAGTATGAACATCATATGTAGGAAACCTTCAACTCATAGTTGTTTCTGCTCCACAATTAGTGGTTGCATGTAAACATCTATTAAATTCTTCAAATTTTGAATGTCAGAAATGACCAATGTTAAAATCATATACGATATTTTCATGCACATACCAGGTGGAAGATTGTACATTGTTAAGATAACTGACCGACAAGAATAAGTTCTTCCTGATTTTCTAAATGGAGCAAATCCATCAGCACAAATACCTAACATAATGTTTCGAGTCTCCTTTCAAAACTCAGGATATGTTCTATCAAAAATTTTCCACGACTCTACATTTGATGGATGACACATTACTCTTTCTTTTGTTTCATGATTTGCATGTTAAGTCATGTGTTCAGTAGTGACTTTTAATGCATAAAGCCTATGTAATCTAGGAATTGAAGGCAAATAAAATATTTGTCTATATAATTTACATTGATGATTATGACCCGACCTCCTGGAACTCTTGTACCTACATTGATTACAAAATTTACAAAAATCCGCATCTTTATCATCTCCCCAATATAGCATGCAACCATCTTTGCAAATATCAATTCTTTCCATCATAAGACCTAATTCTTTCACAAGTTTTTTCATACTATATAAATCATTGGGCATTATGTGATCATGCGGAAATTCCTCTCCAATAACTTGAACAAAATCATTAAAATAATCTTTAGACATATTATACTTTACCTTGATATTCAACAATTTTACGATTAAAGATAATTTAGTGTGACTATCACAACCAGCCCACACAGGTTCATCTGCAACACTCAACACTTCTTGAAATTGGATATATGGTTCAGTATTCACATTTTCATCAATACTTGGTACCTCCTCCAACGGTGATGCATAACTAGTAAATATTTGTTCAAATGGTGGAGAAAAACTAAAACTTGCAGCACTTGATTCAGGAATAAAATTTTGATCCACTGCATAAATTATCATCCTCTGATATGAATTTAATTGATCATAATAACTCTGATCCCGATTAACTGAAACTTGTATGTTTCATCCATACTCCTCATTAGATATGAACGATTCACCATGACATATCCAATTATAGTAATTTGGGATAAATCCAAATCTACAAAGATGTTCTCAAACTTTATCACACTAAATTTTTTTATCATTGTGACACTTTCTGTATGGATACCTTAACTTATTTTCATCCATAAATTCAACATTACTACAAGAAAAATTCAAAAATTATTCCAACCCAATAATAAACTCATCATTTAAACCCGACGTTTGGGTAAGTTCTTTTTATATATCCAACTCTTTTCTTTCTGTATTTTTTCTATTTCCAATTATTAACATTTTAATCTTTAATCAAAACTATTACAAATAAAAAATAGTACCTCATCAACAATAGTAACATAATTAATTACTGCTAAATTGATATAACAATAAGTAATATTATAACAATAGTAACGAGTGTCCGGTGAACATCCACTATCAATAAATAACAATTGTTGTAAATATACCTAAAACAGGTGAACAAAGATGAGTGTCTCCAAATACTTTAAGTCCATGCCAAATACATACCTGCACAAACAACATTATGAAAAAAGGTTGGAACCATATCTCCTATATATATGTTGGCTACAATATTAACACATCCTAATTTAAACAAGTGGTTCTTGAAAAAAGAACAAAACACTAGGGCAACAAATATATATCTTGAATTTGTCTAGTAACATTGTAATTCTTGATAGATTGAAGCATGGTTCACAATCTAAGACAAACATGACATACTTTCTTTTTTTTATAGTAAATAGAGCAAGCTTGTGGTTGACCAAGCTCGCGGCCGACTTGAGCTCATGGTCATCCTGAGCTCACGGTAGGCCTGAGCTCTCGACCTTCCAAACTCACTATCAGGGAGGGAGGTCGCAGTCGACCTTGTAAAACTACAACAACTAAAATATGTATGACTACGTAATGTAAGTACCTTAGTTGACTATTGAAGCAGAATTGTCAGATCACAAACATAAAAGTAAACAAGAATTGCACCAAATTCAATTCTTTATCATAAAAACCAAATTTTCATAGAAACCAAATGACCTATACTTTGCATACCTAGTCATAAATATAATCTTGTATGCATTCTGCCCACTCGGAATACACTTTATCAATATCTTCCTTAGAGTACTTTGTTTTCATGAACTGTGAATAAATACATAGATTATATTAGTAAAAAATAATTATTAATGACTTTGCAAAATGATAAACACACAATTATTTGAGAAGATTGAGAATATGTCCAATATTACTATTGAGGATAGTGAATCCTTTTCACTGGTAGTATTTTCTTCAATAATTTCTCTCATTAATTTCATCACATAAAAACCACACTAACATCCCACAAATAGGGCAATTGGTAAAATCCTCATACTCCTTCCGGTATATGATATAATCATTAGGGCAAGCATGAATTTTCACATAATCCATCCCTAATGCACATAAGCTTTCTTTGCATTATACAAAGATAAAGGCAATTCATTATCATCTGGAAGCATTTCCCATAACAAACTAAGTAAGTCAGTAAAACTTTTATCACTCTAACTATATTTTGACTTCACGTTATATAATTTTACAAGTGAAGATAACTTTGTAAATCTAGTACATTTAGGATATAAAGGTTTCTCGGCATCTTCAAGTAGCTTATGGAATTGGTTTGGATTCTCACCATAACTATCAGATGCAACATGTACCATATCTATAGGTTCCTCAGCAAAGTTTGTGTTCATCTTGCCCTACTCGATCACTATCATTCATTGAATTCTAGATCTTAGATCTTTCCCCATGCCAAATCCATGTATGATATGTTAAATCTATACCATTACAACACAAATGTGCCCTTATAGTGTCAACATCTTTCTTCTTTAGATTACCACATCTTGCACATAGGTAAGGTATTGCATTCGGATCGTTAGCATTTCGCGTTGCAAAGTGCAAGAAAGACTCTACCCCAACCTCATATTCATGTGATAACCTATTCTTTGACATCCAATTGTTGTCCATTACTCGTACAACTAAGCAACCAACAATGAGTCAAATCCTTCAAAACAGTTGTAAAAATAGAACACATTAAATTAGCAATGCTACCAACAACACAAAATTATTCTGGTCAATAATGCTGGAATACATCATTATGTAGAAAAACTAAATACTAATACTCAGTCACATTCTCTTATCAGAATTTTCAGTAAAGTATAACACTCAATATAACTTGCTTAAGTGTACCAAAACTATATAAGAAAAAAATAGGACCGCAAATGGGTCAGATGTAACCAAGCATCTTAAAGAAAACATTTTTAAATCATCCAAAACAAAGTTTTCACATCTAAAATATGTGGATTCAACTCATAAAAACTAACACCATGTAGCATTAAAGACACTGAAAAGAATGAAAAGGATATTCCAATTAATACTCCACTTAGATGACAAAGAGATGACCTGCTTAAAGATGGAAGTATGAACTGAAAGCACTAGAAAGTGTTGGACAATTGCCAATTTTTTTTACTATAACCTTTGTCAGCTAACAATCCCATACTATCATACAATTTTTTAAATATCCCGTCATTAATAATTTGTTAATTCCCATCAATTCCTTGTCCACACTACATAAAAATTCTTTATTTATAGCATGCATTAAGATTCAGTACTGAATGCTATATGTTGAATTGCCAAATATAAACTATACTTTTGCATTGCTGAACAAGGACATACAAGTCAAAAGTATTAATTATAGGACATACAAGTATATATTTTAGTCATTAGTTTCACCAAAAATTGAGAACCTTAAACTACAATTAAATTATCAAATACATAGCAAAAAAGTTGAGTATAACAGTTGGATAAGGACTACCTCTCATCAATTTCTTGAGCTTACAACCTAGGACAAAAGAAATTTGCATTCAAAAATGATTGAAAAAAGGTGGATAGAAAATCTAAGAAAAAGAAGTCAGCACACTATCCAATCCCAAGGTTAATATTAAATGAATCAGCAATGTGAATAAAGGTTGTATTCTTAGTTCTAACAGAAACTGTGTATTACAATTAAGACAGTTAAAGACACAAATACCCATCGTTTCCAAGTGCATCTTTAGCTATAGTTCCACTACAAGTGATCTTTCCCCTCCGACCCTTCTCCAGAACGTGCTTGCTCAGAAGCGATTGCGATGAAGAAAAGATTCCATTTTTGTTGAAAGAGAGATGCAGCAAGGAAAGAAAAACATTGCTTCACACCCCCCAAAATAGGAGCTTTAAGTGTTCTTCCTCTGCAAATCCACTCCCTAGTTTTAGAAGGAAAGAGGACGAGATTAGGGTTTTGGCAACATGAAGAGATCGTAGGCGGAGAGGGGTTTGGGAAGGCATTTAGGGTTAGACTCATGGATGGTTTTGGTGTAAAAAACTAAGTAAAATGCGGCGGCAACAAAAACACGGTGGCAAAAAAAATACGACCTCTTCATGTTGCCAAAACCCTAATCTCGTCCTCTTTCCTTCTAAAACTAGGGAGTGGATTTGTAGAGGAAGAACACTTAAAGATCCTATTTTGGGGGATGTGAAGCAATGTATTTCTTTTCTTGCTGCATCTCTCTTTCAACAAAAATGGAATCTTTTCTTCATCGCAATCGCTTCTGAGCAAGCACGTTCT
>JBBUKS010487018.1:0-15799 GCA_038050645.1 Hedychium gardnerianum
CTTTACAAAAATCTTCAAATGTGCATTTAGATCCAAAATTAAAAGAAAGATGTTCTACGAAAATAAATTTAGTTAATGATTCTCTTAATTTATTATTAGAATATAAAAATAAACCAGAATCAGTACTATCGCTAGTTGAAGAAAATCTAGATAATTGTGATTGAGAACGTTCGAGTCCATATTCCATTGAGTGCTTCATTTTTACATGTCGTTTCAACGACCCATAGCCGCCGTCGGTTTGGAATATGTAGGAAGTATTGCAGTGCTTATATTTTACACACAATTCTCCTGACAGAAGAGTAACCTTCTCAAAATGTTTAATGAAAATAGAAGATTTTAGAGGAGAAATTTCTCGAACCTTAGAAGTAATTGCATCGGTACCTCCTTGTGTTTCAAGTGTCATAAGCAGAAAGTGCTCAATCTCATCATCGGTGGATTGAATGTTGGAGTCCTCGTGCGAATTCACTATTTCTTTCGCCTCTGAGATCAAGATGATGAACCTCCACCTCCATGACCTCCTTTCATTGTAGTTGAAAATTGAAGATAAAAGTACACAAAAATGAAGACTTTGAGTCAAAAACGCGTAGAGAATACAGAATTGAGAATGAGAGTAGAGAAAATGTGTGTGAAAATGATGAAATGAGCTTTTTATTCATATAGTTTGGATAGTAACAGACACTAAATCATAACTATTGATCAAAAAATGATCAAATGATCTCAACCGTTGAAAAAAATACCCAAAAAAATCATCCTAAACTCATCCAACGGCTATGAACCGCCGGTTAACCAGCGGTTCCAACAATTTTTTTTTGTGGCTTCGAACCGACGATCTGTTGGTTTTTGATGGGCTAGACCTGTAACCGGCCCGGCTTCCTGCCGGGTCGATTAGAGGTCGACCCAACGACCCGGGTCAACAGGCAACTAGCCCGTTGACCTGATAACGGGCCTGGGCCGGGCCCGATATGAGGCCAAATCTATTTGAAGGCATAGATACATTAAGCCCGGACCTAGCCCGAGGTCAGATCTATTTGAAGGCATAGATACATTAATATATTTCTACGAACCTCTGTAATGTATCTATACTCTCATATATAAATTCGACAATATAAATTGAATAGAATAAAAATTTGAACACGAAAAGAAAAGGATATAATAGAAAAGCGATGAAATTTTAAAACTTAAATACGTAATATGAGTAATACTAATTTTGCTCACCGGTTCTCTGAAATGCCGTAGAAAATAAGTTGCTCTATATTCCATATGTTTCAGCAATTTGATTCATGCTTGTGTACCTACATTGGCTATGTTTCAGTAACGTTAATAACATGGAATATATCGATCCAAAACAGCTCCATGTTTGTTGCTTATGCAATTCTTTTGTCAGTCAAAAGAAGAAAAAAAAAACAAAGCAATAAGGTTTATCTTTGAGGAGGCAGAGTCAAGTTCCTCAAATAGAGTTCCCTTAATGATCATTGACCAATATCCTTTTTTTCACATATTTTGAAAAATAAAGTCTAGATGAGTTCCAAAAACATGTTTTAGGGTCTTGTTGAGACCTTCTTTGGTATTTTTGTAAAACTAAGGACCTGGTTACAACAAGGTCCTGCTGATCTGCTACAAGAACTCTGTATCCCCTATCATAGTTCAAGAAAAGTCATTCTTCTTGTGCCTGTACTCATCTTTTCGATTTTCATCGAGCAAGAAAACAAAATAGATACAGCAGGGTAAAGCATCACAATTCACAAGCAGATGCATCTGCAGGTCGCTTATCTTTAAGCTTCATCTGTTCCGATGGTGGCATGGAAGATGGTAGCATTGATTCATTTGGAGGAGAAGAAACTAGTTCTTCAGGAGTCGTACTTCCCGAAGCTGGTCCACCAATTGCTAGATCTTTATATGTAGGAAGATCAACCCAAGAGAAGGGATTAACTACAGGAGGAAAGAACAAAATCAGGTGTGTAAAAATGTAGCATCTGATATTAGTTCAAGACAACTGAAATAACACTGAAATGAGAGAGAAAAACATCCATTACATAGCAATCATCCTATGAAAGGATAGTTTTATTCATTTTTGTCACTTTCATATATAAAATCATTTTTTTGGAATGGATTTTTTCTTTGCACATAGCACACAAGAATTGAATGAAAGAGTGAAGTATTACAACTCACAAGATGGATTTGTAGGGTGCTCATCTTTAAGCTTCTTCTCTTCTGGAGACATAGAAGTTGGCACTATTGATTCACTTAGAGAAGAAACTGATTTTATGGAACAAGTATTTAGTGGAGCTGGTGCACCACCTAAATTTAGCTCTTTATTTGCAGGAAGTGTAGCCCAAGAAAAGGGATTAACTGCAAAAAGCAGAACAAATCGATGTAACCACATAGCATTTGATATTGCTAAAACAGTTTCAAGAGGTTCAAAAACTACAAAAGGCATCCATTACAATGCTAATCATCCTCTTGGATCTAACATGATGCAAATGGAGAAAAAAGAAGAGAAGATAAACAATAGTTATTTTCATTTTAATCACTTTCATACTTGAAATATTTGCTGATGATGTGCATTTGTAGCAAGAACTTTGTTAAAAACTAAAGTGCATCCTTCAATATGTATGAACATAACCTTCCCATTGCACATGATGTATGATAAGAAAAAACAAAAATAGTAACAATAGACTGAAACATAAATACTCACAAGAAGATGCACGTGCAGGATGCTCATTTGTAAGCTTCATCTGTTCTGATGGAGGCAGATCAGTAAGTGGTGTCATATCATTTGGATAAGAAACAGGTTTTTCGGAAGCAGCATTTGGCGAAGCTGGTGCACCTACTAATGGTTCTTTATGTGTATGAGCAGCAGGCCAGAACAAGGGATTAACTGCAGAAAGAGAGCAATCCATAAAGTGCTACAATGTAGATTCTGAGATTTCTTACAGTAGTTTCTAGGCCGCTGGGCATGAGAAAGAGCCATAACTATGACTATAATCCTCTTCTATCTGACATTGTAAATGGAGAGAAAAGGGAATGATGAAGAATAGATTTTTTTTAGGTTATATCACTTTCTTACTTCAAATTTTATATGCTGATGCCAGTGTTTTTTCACTACAAAAACTTTGCATACTTATGTAAAAGATGAAGAACACTCCCTATTGTGGATGACATGCAAGTCAAGGAGAAAAAAACAGATTGAAGCATTACATGGCACATTTGAAGCAAGCTCATTGTTGAGCTTCATTTGTTCAGATGGAGGCATGGCAGTTGGTGGTGCTGATTCATTCGGAGGAGAAGGAAATGGCTTGTCAGGAAAAGTATTTGGCGAAGCTGGTGCACCAACTAATTGCTCTTTATGGAAAGGAGCAGCACAAGACAAAGGAATAACTGCAGAAAGAAGACCAAATCAGTTAATTGTAATAATTCAGCATTTGAGATTGCTTATCACAATCTCAAGTATTCTGGAAATGATAAGGTAAAAGGATCCATAACATTAAGATATTGTACAGAGCATGAAAAGCATACATGCCATACCAAAGTTCATGCTTAAATCAGCCAAGAGGTTAATTGTGTAAATAGTGATCCCAAACAAAGTTAAATTTATTAAAAGATAGAGAAAAATTTATTAACAAAGATATAAAAACTTCCAACGTTCCATAGGATTTCAAAGAATTGTAACATATTTTTTTCATTCCATATGGATTTTGATACTGCTAACCACATACCACCATAATTAAGTTTTTATTTTTTGCAATGTTAAAATACCTACTCTATACATATTATAAGCTTCTCCAGTAAAATTCCAGACGTCAACTTCTCCAGACAAATGGTTAGCATAATATGGATGTGGACAAAAATAGCAAGTTCCATATCAGGCAAGTTGAATTAATTAAAATTAAAGGTGAGAGAACAGATTTAATGAAAGGTGTGAGATGTGCAAACTAAAAAATAGACGAGGGAAGAGAGATTTGATGAGTAAAAGGAGAAAGCGATTAATGAAGAGAAGAAGATATTCTGCTACCAGTTGCTGCTGAACATGAAGACATAAAGACAAGAAAGCAATAAACAAAACGTAAGAGAGGGGATAACAAGGAAATTACATTCAATAATGCACTAACTATATAAAAAATAGAAAAAATAATAATTACCGCTGTATCATTAGGCATGTCATTGTGCATTTGTATAAGTCCAAGCAAATATATATAATAGATTTTCTTATATATTATTCATGTTTTGAAATCTCATGCCATGCCCAACAACACAATTGAATCATTCCGTTCCAAGAAATTAACAACCCCCAATGCTAATCATCACGGATAATCTCTAGAGTGTCATCTATATCAATTATGTCAATGAGTATCATACCCTTTAGCATGCACCGCATGCATCAAGATAATTCAATTGACGCCATCTTTTTTTCTAGCTTATCTCTTCAAAATTCTTCAATTGATTATTTAATTATTGATCTATTTTTTAAAAGCAAATAAGTTAAGTGGAAGAAAATTATAGGAGTTAAAAATATAAAAATGACTTGAAGAGGATTCTTGGCGTAAAGGTAAAGTTGTTGTTGTGTGACCTTGTGGTCACGGTTCGAGTCGTGAAAACAGTGTCTTGCAATATATGGTAAGGGTACGTACTATAGACCAAATGTGATCTGATCCTTCCCCGGAACCCGCATTGGCGGGGAGCTTCATGTACCAGGCTGCCTCTTTAAACATATAAAAATGACTTAACCATTAATACTTGATATGCAATCTCTTTAGATGATGAAGACTTTCATTCCATGTATTTCTCAAAAGAAATAATCAACACATCCTTATAAATTAGGATTTTGTTTACAAACTTAAGTTCTATTTGTCCAATAATGAGTTGCTTTGTGTGTTATTGGGATATTTATATTACTCAATGCACGGTTTGCAAATCATTCAGTCTACATGGTCAAAACATATAAATTCCCCCGACTAGCCGACACATAAGATGGGTTGAGAGGTGATCTTCTTCCACAAGGATCCAACAAACCACAAGTAATATAAGGCAAGATTTCTTCTATAACGCTCTAGCTTCAACGAGGTGAGGTGAGGTTATGTAAAGCTCCTCATAGTAGTCAAGGATTCTTCTATGATGCTTCAATTCTAGCATAAAGAGGTAAGGCAACACAAAGCACCAATTAAGTCGTCCTTATACTCGATTCCTTCCTCCCTCTAGATTAGTGTCCACCAATACCATGTGCCAACATGCTAACACGAGTTGTTTCTACAAGGGACCGATAGTGGGATGTAAGTGAGTCAAGCGTGATTGCATTCAAGCTTTTTCATTTTCTTATTAATCTTATTCAAGCTTATTTGTTAAGAATCTTATCAATCTCAAGCGTAGCTCTAGATTTTTATTGAACTTGACTAGAGACATTATTGTCCTTGTAATTTAGTTAAAATATTAATCTAAAAATGAATTCTATATTATTTTCTCATTTTTAACATATCATAGATAATTTGAAACTGTAAAAATTTATAGAGTATATATCTTTTTAGATATTTGAAATAAATAAATAAACAAACAAATAAATACAATCTTAATCGAGATTTAGATAAGTTAATTATTCAGAAGCTTTGTTTACGAACACTAATGAGTCAAACTCACCAGCATTTGAGCATGTTTATCATGAACGAGCTCTTATCAAGCTGGGTAGAAAGCTTGTTTAAGAATAAGTTGTTCATTTATAGCCCTAGGGACTGATAGTCTAATGTAGAATGATAATTTAAACCATGATTAAATAAACTAAAATTTTAACCAATTATATTTTTAGATATGAGATTCTAGTTAGGGTTTAATTTGTATTATTTAATAAAATGAACAGCAGTCTCAATTTTTTACTCCTATTTCCAAATACAATAGAGCACATTAATTATTTAGTTGAACCTTAAGGACTTTTGTTTTGGTAATTAAAATGGATATCGATAGTATTAATTTTCTTATGGTAAGTTTTCTGATTTTTTCAAAATATTCCACAAACACTATTGATAAAATTTCTTGTTTTTATAAACAATCTTGTACCCACTTAAAAGAAATCCTTAATCCACCAATGATTACAACAAAGTCTATTTGCTCACCTTCTTCAACTTCAAGGGGCCTTTGAAGTAGAAGATCACTGCCATCAGAAGGGTTCATAAAACGTACAGGACGTTTCCTGACATAGTTCTCCTGGAGAGGCCTTGGGGCCTGAAATGAAAACTGAGAGAGAGTTACCCCTTGTCTAGCATACTCTGGATGTTCAAGCAAATACCTACAAGGTTCATGAATTATGAATTCCAAGAATTAAATAAATTAATCAAACATGAAGAAGTAACATATGACATAAACAATGGCATCAATTCTACCGTCACTATATATCACAATGATAAACAATGACATCCAATTCTATCGTCACTGCATGTCACACTGAACAGTCTTGAATTACCGAGATAAATGTTAGTTGCAAATCCTACTAGTTAGTAATCCTCTATTAGCTCTTTGTTTGAGCAATGAAGTAATGCATGAACAGATATAGACCAACCAACATACAGGCACATATACAAAGAGAACATAGAACACAGATTGCACCTTTGAACTTCAACCATGGACCGCAACTTTTTTCCAGATGGAGCAGTATAATACCTGCAGAAAGAAAGAACATAAAGCAAATCAACATTTGACACCTTGAAGTTGGTTAAAATACATGACTTGGATGACTATATCTCAGACCAATCAAGATTACAGTAGCAGCTTTCCTTCTTAAAATCAAAATTTTGAGTGCAAGTCTTTTGAAAAAGGTGAAAAAAAATATATAGCTAAGCCTGAACAACAAAAACAAACTGATTAGAAGAAAGGTTCATCTGCAACTATGATATTTTCAAGATGTCAAAATAAATGTATTGTTTAAGGAACAGCCGGTCCTTTTATCCTTGATGGATTATTTGGAGAAAACAAAAGGAGAAAGGAAGAAGTGAAAATCCAAAGACATACACATCTGCAAATTTTGTGCCCCCTTCGCCTCTGATTCTAAGCAATCTTTCCCAACCAGAAGGGGGCTGAGCTATGTTTGGTTTATCAATTGCCCAGACTCTACTACCATCCTGAGATATGTCTTCAGGATCTTCACATCGAATAGTAGGGCGCCATTCTCGAGCATGTTCGCATACAAAATACTCTTCCAATATTTTTTCACGAATCTGTTCATATTTTTCTTTTGTTGGAATTATCCTCCATTTGAAACATGAAGCACATTGGACAGTGAATGTTCCAATTGCTGAATAGGCACGATTGGAAGGATTTGGCGCCAAGAAGTTTCTAAGGGTAGGAGTATAATTCTCAATGTGATTAGTAACTGCAGGAGTGTCATTACTCATACCACTTGTACCAGGATCATAAAGAACCAGTTCTTTTGAATGACCATCAATAGATTGATTGCCACAATACATTGGATCGCCATCAATCATATGAAGTGACCTTTTTTTACCCCTTTCTGAAAACTCTGGGGATCTGTGTCTGAGGGAAGTATCTTCTAGATGTGACTGCATTTTAGTTGACACCTTCAAAACCTGCTTTACAAGAACACTGATCAATAGGATTGGATATATTTGATCTTGTACTCAAAACAGTTGAGCTCAACGTGATTTACTAACATGCACATATAACATATAACAACATCAATAGGAGTAATTACTCATATCTTAAACACTCTATCTCCTTTTTTGTATCAAACTTGTAAGGTAAACTACATGATGAAACTTGACACGTATTGTCTATTGCCATAGTACTTTTGATGTTAGAAGTTAGATAGGAACAGCCAACTGACAATCCCCAACATTTATATAAATCCCACAATTCCTACCACATATATTAAATATCATACGTTCTAAAATACAGCCAAGTACCTAAGCAATTACAGATTAGGAAAATCAGGCAGTTTCATCCATCAAGTGCACATAAAAGTCGTCAATCCTTTTGTCCCTTAAGGAATAACTTCTCATCTTATTAACGCAGGTGCATTGGGCATATTAACATGTTGATAACATCAATGCCTAACTCTTTTTTTAGGGAGCATTTCTTGATTTATGCTTGTCATCCTAGAGCAAGGGTGATGCTAATCTGCATTATATCATTTTTATAATCTTCGAAAATACTCAATGCCGAACTCTGTATAAATGATAGTCAATGGCCAACAAGCAATACCTTCTTTTCTGACTACACTTTTCTTTTCTCAAAACGTTGAGAAGTTAGAAATCATACTAATTTTGAAGAATTCAATTAAGCACATTGATAGTGCTGCTACATTGAATATTTCCTATGATAATATGGATTCTGAGACACTTATTCTTGCCACTCAAAAATCAAATGTCTAAATCCTAGCACATAAAATACAAAACTAAAAGGATCAATCAAAGGAAGAGGAAACCGAGAATGTTAATCCTGCTATATCAGGAAAAAAAAATCTCTTAAAAGCATACATAGAAAATCACAAAAAAACTGTTAAAGGAAATGAGATTATCTTATATGCATAGATTAATCCTCAATATGCTTTTGCTATTTTCACATTGATATATTTTCATTTAGAATATTAATACATACTCATCTTCTTTCATGATATGCTGAAATCCCTATAAACATAGTGTAGTGTGTATGATAAGTTATACATTGACTAAAGTGTTATTCCTCAATCATCGTATTTCACACGGTATAAGAGTCATCATTGATCCTTGTCTAATCCTCTTGAGAGTAGGCATCGAGGGAAGATTTCAAGCATGGTCTCGCCTCCCTCTTGTTCCTATTATTCTTCCCTCCTAGCTTTCACCTCTTTATCCAGTTGCCTTGCCTACCTCGTTATCCTCCAAGTCTTCATTTCTAGTCCCTACTACACTAAAGTCAAGATACTCGTGAATAAGATTCTCACCAATGCTCAATTCCACAGATCACTCCAATCCACAATCTCTGCTCTGATTTGTTTTCATATTTTCTTAATAAGCTCTAGGTGACTTACTAGATCAGTCACAATAAAAGCACAAACCTGAAGTTAATTACATCATCATGTCTCTCAAGCTTAAGAATCCTATGGGACACTTCAATCATATTATTTTTCCAATTGTAAGAAGCACATGTCATTTGTCGACCTTGTGGGTTGCTTGATTTGGCATTATGAGGTAAACCAAAATTCATGGACGTATTGTCAATATGCCATTGTCCTGAAGTTGGTTCAGATAATCCTAAGTTAGGCGTGCCATTCAATTTGGCACCAATAATCATGAAACATTTGCTCATCCGATAATGTTCTTTTGGTTGGGTACAAACTAAAGATACTTGTAGTACCTTCAGTTTAATAGGTATTAAAGGAAAGATATTATCTCATAATCTCCTATCGCTATGCATTGGTTAATCCTCAATACATTTTTGATATTTTTTCTCATTCACATTGATGTGTTTCGATTTAGAATGTTCACTATGATATACCACAATCCATATAAATAGTGTAGCATGTATGATTAGTTATAAATTAACAAAAGAGTTATTCCCCAATCATCTTATTTATAAAAGCATCAGGCAGCAATCACAGCAATCATGGCACCATAAGAAACTGTTGCTAGTAAGGGAAAAATCTCTAGTTCACTAATGTTGTAAACATCTAAATAAAGAAGGAAAGAAAGATCAACTAAGAGGACTATGAAAAAAATATATAGAAGATTATGGTTTTCAAATATTTCAGAATGCAACATCCCGTCATATATTTGTAAGATGAAAACTCTTGGAAAGATGTATTTCCTACTACTATATGTGAAGGATCTCTGATTTCACAATTCATCTATCAATCTTAGTTTGTATGTCCTTGTACGAAGTCCCAATTTCCATTTTTATAAAGGCATTTTAGCGAGTACTTTATTTTTCATCTCAACTCCACCACAGTTTTGTTAAACAAATAAGGATATATTCAAATTGTTAACCCATGTGCCTTATCTACTATAATCAGATCATGACATTAAGGTCTATCTTGATTTGCTCTAAAGGCTGATTAACAAGAGGCGCCAAGTAGCTTGGATCATCAAACATATTGGCAGTTAAAGCAACTATTCTCTTGTGCCTTAACCCTAAATTCCCATTTATGGAAGGAGTAAAATAGCCTTAATTTACCTAATACAACTGAGAAAAGAAAAACACATTCATCTTGTTGACATACCATTTGTATTTAGCAGTCTAACGCAGTCGATTTGTTGTTATGGCTATGTTACAAACTCGCCCCAAGTTCACCAAAGTCTCAGTATCCATATGCATTAAGTATCATTTCCATGTTTGCCATAGAATGCACATAAACATAACAAATGCCAAGATAGAAATTTTTGAAGGTGCAAATGAACTAATCGATAATAAAGGCATTAAATTTCAGCGAACAGAAACGAGGAATCTAATCAGATGCAGCAGAAACATTCCAAAATTGTTCTTTTTCTTCCAAATAAAAAAAAACCCGAAGAAATCGCATCCAGTTGTTTCGTAAAAGATTAAGATTTAGAAACCTATGAACCGCCTGATGTTTCCAAACCACAGAGGCCTCAGTTACTCCTCGCCCTGGGAAGCAATCCCAGTATTTCACGGAGAGAGAGACTATGCGAGAGGGAATAAGATCTACCCGCCGATCCGGCGATCCCAAATTCTTCTCCCCTTTCTTTTTTGTTTCCTTTTTAGCGTTTCGTGCTCGCTCTCTTAGGCAACCAAATCCCGAAATGTCACTGCAGAAGATGGGATGGATGAGCGGTCTTCACGAGAAACTATACTTACTCAAATACCTGGCTCGTGATTGGTTGTCACGAGTAAGAAGAAAAGGGCCCTTATTTCCTCGAAGCGTAAATCCGGTAGAAGAATGAGTGAACAAGAACCATTGGAAAATCTGCAAAGGTCAACCATTTCCGTACAGTCCGATTTGACGGTAAATGGGTCGAGCTGCATCAGCTCAAGTATAAATTAGCGACATCCCAATCCAAGTCAAGCTCGGGCGCGGGTCAAGTCAAACTCATAAGATTTTTTTTTTTAAAAAAAATTGAAATTTCAAATTCTCCATAGAATTAATCAAAATCAAGAACTTCCATATAAGGCCAAATGTTGGTGATTTGTTTTTCTTTCTTTTTTTTTTTAAATAACTATTTAGTTGGAAGTTATTCTTAATAATTTTAATTATCCATTTAAAATTATTAATAAATTTTTTATTTAATTTAATAATGATTCATGTCCGACACGTCAGCAAAAAAAAAATATAATTCAAAATCGAAAAACCTTATAAAAGTAAAAAAATTATTGATTCCGGGATTAAAAAAAAAATTATCAAAAATATCTTTTGAAACAAAAATATCCCTAATAAATTATTATAATGGAAATAATAATCTACACTCTAAACAAAAATTAATCAAAATATTATAAAAATATTCAAAAAAATAATTAAAAAATTTGAAATTAATATTTTTAAAAATAATTTAAAAAAATGTTGAACCAAAAATAATACAATAAATATATAATTAAATTATACACTAAAATTTCTAAATAAATAAATTTTTATTATATTATTTAAAATTGAACCAAACAATATTATAAATTATATTTTATTTTTTATAATTTTAGTTATGTAATTAACTAATAATCACATAATCCAAATTATATATAATAATTTAAATCAAACACACACCTGAGAGTACACATGAATTCCCGCACAAACACTAAGGACATTTTCCTCCAGAGTAATGAAAAATCTGAGACATTTCCGAAGAATCGCACATGCATCCGGATTTGCCTGATGGACGCTTCTCTCCCTCACCACGATCGCATTCCTGTGCGTATAATAAATTTTTTCCCGACATGTATGAAACTTCATGCATCATACTGCCTTTTATGCGTTAGGATTAGGAAGGAGCTGGCTCAACTTGCATGGACGTGACTTCGGCGTCTTCAGCCTCCATCGGCTCAGGTGCGAACCCACCGATGGCCATGGCAGCTTGGGAGGGCGCCCATGGAACAATAGCCAAAGAGCTGGAGTCAGCTTCTGTCTCCTCTTCCTCCGCATGAAACCTCTGGTTCCCCGGATTCAAAACATGATCTGCGAAAATGATCGATGCTTTCCTGGTAAAAAAGGAATGGATGTAAAAAAGGAATGGATGATTCTGAGCGCTTACTTTTGAGACAGTGAATGAAGTCCGAGGCGACACGAAGAGAGAGACTTGTCGAACCAGGGGAGAAGAATAGTGGTGATTCCACGGGCTTGTAAAGAACGATAGCTCTCTCCTCGTTGTAGGAAGGATATGGAGGTGAGTCGTCCTTGTGAACAGATTCCCAATTCGGCATGACAATATCGCTGACGCAGGAAACAGCGTCATCGAACGGCATGGCGGATGCTGTCTCAACCAATTCCATGGTCGGTGGCAATTCACCGGCATCCTGCAGAAAAGAAACGCATAGTGTCGATCAAACGAGAAATCGAGAAATTTCTCCCTGCAATTTCTACTTCTCGTTAAGCAAAAGTTGCGATTCTTAGGACGGATTTATATTCTAAACAGTCATTCTTTCGAGAAAGGGCGACATTAGGAAGCACTAAATTCGAAAACAGAGACTCCGACGCGCAAAAGCTCTTCGAAATCCGCATCAAAATGTCACAAATTCAAGGTTAAACTAAGAACAAGCGTCGACAGAGAAGGGGGAAAACCAGGAATCAGAATTCAGGGAGAGCAGCTTCCTTACCAATCTTCGGATCTTCCTCGCCGGTGACGAGAGCGAGAAGTCCATGAACTCGTCGTACACCTCCTCCAAGTCCTTGCGCTTCATCTTCCCGCACCGGCGCCCCTCCTTGCCGCCAATCTCCGTCGAAATCCTAATCTCCCGGAGCCGAAGCCAACCCAATCGAACTTCCCAAAGAAACGCTAACTCCGACCTCTGTCTCTCTCGCCGCTTCAACGCAGGGCTAGTGACACGGAGGCTTCAGCGCTTCCCCCGCCATTAAGAGCGATGGGCGGATCGGTGGTGGGCCCTTCGAACGATCTCTGGAAACCTCCAGAACGCCGTAGAGGATTCGGTCTGTTGAAATGGGCCTGTCTGGGCTTCAGCAAAGAGTTGTGGATTAAATAATTTAAATACAAACAATTATTATTTAAATAAATGAAATTCGAGAGCGGTTTATAAATCGATTCAGATTCGAGAAGTCCCCAAATCGCGGTTTCTTATCTATCCAAAACCCTAGCGTCGAAAGGTGCGTCATTTCGTCTCCCGATCGCCCCTCGATTCCTCTCGATCTCTCGGCCTCGATCTTGATTTCGCTGTGTGTCGTTGGCAGGTGGACGACGATGGATAACCTGGATGCGGAGATCGCCAAGGCTCAAGAGGAGCGACGGAAGATGGAAGATGTCGCCATGCTCACCTCCGTCACCTTCGACGCCGACCTTTATGGTGCGGGTCCCGATCGTTTCGAGGGCTACGAGCGCTCTATCGCTGTTAACGACGATGAGGAGGAGCAGGACGGTGACAGCCGTGAGCTAGCCCGTCGGATGGCCTCTTACACCGGCCCTAAGTCTCTTAAGGAGATCCCCAGGGCGGGGGCGGATGGAGACGAGGATTCTGGGTTTAAGAAGCCCCAGAGGATCATCGACCGGGAGGATGACTACCGGCGCCGGAGGCTTCAGAGGATCATTTCGCCTGATAGAAACGATCCGTTTGCTTCTGGGGAAGCTACGCCGGATCCTTCGGTTAGGACATATGCTGACGTGATGAGGGAACAGGCCTTGCAGCGGCAGAAGGAGGATATTTTGAAGGAGATAGCTAAGAAGAAGGAGGAGGAGAAGAGCAAGCCTGCTGCTGAGCCAGCCCCTGCTGCGCAAAAGAGGAGGAACAGGTGGGACCAGTCGCAGGAGCCTGACGACGGTCCTGTTAAGAAGGCAAAGCCAAGCTCGGTGTCATCGGATTGGGATGCTCCCGATTCCACCCCTGGGATCGGGCGGTGGGATGCAACCCCGACACCAGGGAGGGTTGCAGATGCAACACCCTCAATCTCTCGCAGAAACAGATGGGATGAAACTCCTACACCCGGGAGACTTGCTGACGCTGATGCAACTCCTACCGCAGGTGGTGTCACCCCTGGTGCTACGCCAGCTGGTATGACATGGGATGCTACCCCGAAGCTTTCTGGGCTTGCAACACCAACGCCTAAGCGCCAAAGATCAAGATGGGATGAGACTCCTGCTACAATGGGCAGTGCCACGCCATTACCGGGTGCTGCGACTCCTGCTGCTGCTTTCACCCCTGGTGTTACTCCTGTTGGCGGTGTTGATCTTGCGACTCCAACTCCCGGTGCAATAAACCTTCGAGGTGCCATGACTCCAGAACAGTTTAATCTGTTGCGGTGGGAGAGGGACATTGAAGAGAGAAATAGACCATTGACAGATGAGGAGCTGGATGCTATGTTCCCACAGGAAGGGTACAAGATATTGAATCCGCCTGCATCCTATGTTCCCATCAGGACTCCCGCAAGGAAGCTCTTGGCTACTCCTACTCCAATGGGTACGCCACTTTATTCGATACCAGAAGAGAACCGTGGGCAACAGTTTGATGTCCCAAAGGAGGCACCTGGGGGTTTGCCGTTCATGAAACAAGAGGATTACCAATACTTTGGGGCTCTACTGAATGAAGAGGAGGAGGAACAGCTTTCCCCTGAAGAGCAGAAGGAAAGAAAAATCATGAAGCTATTGCTGAAGGTGAAGAATGGTACTCCACCACAGAGGAAAACAGCCTTGCGACAACTTACGGATAAGGCCAGAGAGCTTGGAGCTGGTCCACTGTTCAACAAGATCCTGCCTTTGCTCATGCAGCCAACTCTTGAAGATCAAGAGCGCCATCTTCTGGTAAAAGTTATTGACAGGGTTCTATATAAGTTGGATGAGCTGGTCAGGCCTTTTGTTCATAAGATTCTTGTGGTTATAGAGCCTCTTCTAATTGATGAGGATTATTATGCCCGTGCTGAAGGAAGAGAGATAATCTCCAACCTCAGTAAAGCAGCTGGTCTTGCAACTATGATTGCTGCCATGAGGCCTGATATTGATAACATTGATGAGTATGTGAGGAATACAACAGCACGAGCTTTCAGTGTGGTGGCATCTGCTTTGGGAATTCCTGCTTTGTTACCGTTTCTGAAGGCTGTTTGTCAGAGTAAGAAATCTTGGCAAGCACGACACACTGGGATTAAGATTGTCCAGCAGATTGCTATTCTCATGGGATGTGCTGTGTTGCCACATCTTAGGTCTCTAGTGGAAATTATAGAGCATGGTCTTAGTGATGAGAACCAAAAAGTGAGAACCATTACTGCCTTGTCTCTAGCAGCACTTGCAGAAGCATCTGCTCCATATGGTATTGAAAGCTTTGATTCAGTGTTGAAACCTTTATGGAAGGGTATCAGATCTCATCGTGGAAAGGTTCTTGCTGCCTTCCTGAAGGCAATTGGTTTTATTATCCCTCTGATGGATGCTGTTTATGCAAGTTACTATACTAAAGAAGTCATGATTATCCTTATCCGTGAGTTCCAGTCACCTGATGAAGAAATGAAGAAGATTGTGCTAAAAGTTGTCAAACAGTGTGTCAGTACAGAAGGGGTAGAGGCTGACTATATCCGCAATGATATTCTTCCTGAGTTTTTCAGGAATTTCTGGGTTAGGAGGATGGCACTTGACCGCAGGAACTACAAGCAACTTGTGGAGACAACTGTAGAAATTGCAAATAAGGTTGGTGTGGCAGATATTGTAGGGAGAATAGTGGAGGATCTCAA
>JBBUKS010487029.1:0-15798 GCA_038050645.1 Hedychium gardnerianum
TGTTTGGTTAGCAGCAGAAGGTGTCTTTCTTCCAATCAACTCGAGCAAGTGAAAATTTCAAATTCTCGATCGGTATCAAACATCGGTTACTCCTGTCTTGAGCTATTTATGTCGAAAAAAGGTTATGCTAATTGTGAGTTCTTCTTAGTATGCACACTTAAACGCATCACCTATCGTTAGTTGATACTGTTTTATCCACATCTACAGCATCATGTAATCATTAGTTGTCGAAAAAATGGAGCAAATACACAATTTGCTTTCTTTAGGATTGTCATTTGAAACACCATCATCTATTTATTATTCATCTCGATCTATAGGGTTTTACTTGTGGCTAATGTGTTTAGAATCGTCCGTCTATGTTTGGTCTACCGAACTCGTTAAGGCTACCCGAAAGAGATTGTTTCTTTGCGATCGAATTGGAAGATCACTCCTAAATGTCTCTTCTCCTCGATGGAGAAGGCTCTTCTTCTCCTTGGGGAAGTCCACTACTATACTAGTCCGATTAGGATTTAGGATCTAGGATCATAGTATACTTTAATGGATACTCCTTTGTCGATAAGTTAGGACTGTCAAAGTAAAAAAAAATTAGGATAAAAATCAAAAAGACATTCTAAATCAAAATCAAGTGAAACAGTAGATGGACGCTCATTTAAAAATAATAATAAAAATAAAAATTTAAATGGGTATTTTTTATAATTTTATTTCAAAAATATTTTGGATTCAGTGTTACGGTAGAAGTTATTTAATAGTTACTATAACTATTTAAAATGCGTTTAAGATTTATATCACTTAGAAATTATCGAGAATGTGTTATAATGTATAGAAGTTATTTAATAGTTATTACAATGTATTTAGAATTGTAGCAATTATATAATAGTTTCTATAACTATTTTTTAAAATTATTTTGATAATATTTAAATAATTTTATCAAATTAGTAAATAATATTTTGATATAATAACTTCTATAATTATTTTTTAAAATTATTTTGATAATGTTTAAGTAATTTTGACAAAGTTAATAAATAATATTTTAATATAATAATATTTAGAGGTCTTAAATCTTAAATTCTAAATCATACATTCACATTAAAGATATTGTAATATCTATTGAATAGTTTCTATAGCAGTTATTTGGTAGTTTTTATATGACATATTCTAAATTTTAAATTTATCTAAAACATGTTATAATAATTATCCCGTAATTTTTATAACTGTGCTAAGTCAAAAGGTATTTTTGAGATAAAATTATGAGAGAGATATTTATTTATTTATTTTTTTGAAAAAAAAAGATGTTCTCCTAAAATTTAGGATGGGCTGTTGATTTTTATCTAAAAATATATAAATGGAATCAAGAAAGTTCGAAACAATGTATCGTATATGTTTCCGTAAACTCTTTTTATTGCTCTTAGGAATAATCAAGAAAGTTGGAAAAGCCTAATCCATGAATTAAAGACAATGTATCGTATATGTTTCGGTAAACTCTTGTCATTGCTCTTAATTTGAACTGAATCGAATAAATTAAATTAATTATTTTAAATAAATCGAATCGATCAAATTTTTTGATAAAACCAAATTGAATCAAACTTAAAAAATATCGATTTAATCAAATTAACAACAACAACAACAACAACCGAGCCTTATCCCACTATGTGGGGGATTTAATCAAATTAACGAATTTTATAATTATGGTAAAAAAATTTGGTTGGATTTAATAAAATTTTAATTTTGATCTAAAAAATTAACTTTAAAAATTTGATTCGATAAAAAAATTAATTTATTCGGTCTATTCGATTAACCGAATAAAATTTTTTAAAATCAAATCCGAACTAAATTAATTATTTATTTTTTAAAAAATAAAATTTAAAAAAAATCAAACCAAAATTTTAAATTCAATCGATTCGATTGATATATTTAATTTAATCAAATTTTTATTCATCCCTAATTGCTCTTAGCATCTTTGATGTTGCTTATGCCATATCAGCTAGTAAGAAGATAAGCCTCTTAACAAACACAAGTTAAAGATTGAAAGGCTTCTCAATTTACAAAGTTTTAAATGCTTTGGATTTATTAATTAAAGTAAAGAGATAATCATAAATAAAAATAATAATATTTCAAATGACACTTTATGCTTAATCACACAAAATAACACATTTCCCCATAATATTTTAAAAATAATTTAGATATCTAATTCTTATTATTCATTTAATTTTAAAAATAATTAATTTAATTCTATATTTTTTTTTATCAATTATTAAAATAAATTAAACGTTATAAGTAATTTGAATTTCTCAAACCTAATATGTTTTAGGTAAAATTCGAATTCCTATTATTTAAGAGTCCGTTTCAGTCGCGGGGAAAACTTTTAATTTCTTTTTAAGCACATGTGGATGTGGCCCATCTCTGTCCCCCACGAGCAACACACGTGCCGTAACCAACCGGTTGGCCACTTCATGATGAAAGACAAACCCCATCTAAACTCACTCTCTTTTTTTTGACATTTTCCTTTTCTTTTACAATTTCTCATCTAAAATAATTTAAATAAGCAATAAGTTTTACAAAAAAAAAAAAAAATCAATACACCCTAATTCTTGTATTAAATTTTATTTTTTAATAATTTTTTTAGGGATTTTATTATTTCACTCATAATTATTAATTCTATTATCTTATGAAAAAAGAAGTTTAAAATTTAGGATATTTTTTTAGAAAAAAGATAAATTTCAGAGGGAGAATTGATTTTTTTTTTTTAATTTAGTGTTTTTCTATAAAATCAAGTTAGTTGTTACAATTAACTAACTTTCAACAAATAAACGGGTGGACACCTCAAATTACGGTGTATGAATATCAACAGCAAAAGCAAGCTCGAGATGAAGAGCCACGTCATCCTCGAGGCAGCGCAGAAGAAAGGGACGTCTCAGTCAGTTCGCTGAATCCCAGATCTTCATTTCCATTTTTCTAATCCAAGAACGTCTTTTTCCTTTTAAAAATCTCGTTTTTGGACGTAGATTACTCGCAAAACTTCATCTTCGGCTCGGTTTTTGTGGATTTGCACAGTGACGAGGGGTTAAAATAATCGGAGCAGAAGAGAAAAAGGCGGTAGCGATTCCTTGAAGCTGCAGCAAAATCCACGCTCTGTATCCGAATCCACTCTCCCTCTGCTGCAAAGATAAGTTTTTGGTCCTTTTGGATGAGTATTTCAACCTTTGCCCCATCTTAGAAAACTGGCGTGAGCTCTACCCTTTAGCCTAGGGTTTTTTTTGGTCTTCCTGTTTGGTTCGGCACATTGGCGTTTCCGTTTGATTCGGCTGGATTTTAACTATGGCGCTGTTTAGGAAGCTCTTTCACCGAAAGCCACCAGATGGGCTGCTGGAGATTTCCGAGAGGGTTTACGGTATGCTTCTGATGCCATCAAACCCCTTTTCTTATAGCAATGCTGCAAAATGAAGTGGATATCTAAAATAATCTGATACAAGTTTGTGCGATTTACTGCATTTGGTGTTTCTTTACTAGAGATTAAATCTTTTTGCTATCTGCATTTGGTTGATTTTAGTTCTGTAAATGTATAGAATGTTCATGAACAAATTAGATATTCGATTTAATAAGAACTTGTTATGTTCATTGAGAAGCAAGTTTGGATACTAGTGAACTTGGTATTTTAATTTTCATATACAAAGCTTGTAAATAATTGATGACAAACTTATTGTTAACTTGTATAAAACTTAATTATGATCATATTTTTTTAGTTTTATATGCTAATATATTAAAATATAATGTCTATCTTAAATATTTTATAATTTTATATCACCTATAATCTATTAAAAATGAGAAACTAATATACTTCATTTATTGGATCAACAAATTATAAGGACAATTGAGCCATTAAAAGCTCAAGATCGACTTAAACTCAATAAAACTTCTAATGAACAAACTTGATATGAAAAATGAACAAGCTCGGCTCATCTTGGTTGCCTAGCTAGTTATTTCTGACAAGCTTGTATGTTTGCTTCAATACTTTAATGAAAATAACTTCAATCTGTCCATTTGCAGAACTTGTCTAATTTCAATTGGGATAGTATCTCAACATTTCCAATTCATTTTTTTTCTCAAATTATCTTTCAATCCAATTTTTGGATGACCTATATTTGGGGTATAACTTCAACTTCAGATGTTAGCTTCAGAATCTAATCTCAGGCAAAAGTAACTTGTTTGTGAATAAGAAACGCTTTCGAATGAATCTAACCTCAAATTGACTAGCTACATCTGTTCAATTTTTGTTGGAAGAAATTAGCTTCTGTTTAATGATTGCAGTGTTCGATTGTTGCTTCACAACTGATGTCTCCAAGGAAGATGGGTATAGGTTCTACATTGGAAGCCTCGTGGCACAACTTCAGGAACATTTCCCAGACACCTCTTTTATGGTGTTTAACTTCCGGGAGGGAGATAGCCAAAGTCAGATTTCCAGTATATTATCAGAGTATGAAATGACCGTGATGGACTATCCACGGCAATACGAAGGATGCCCATTGCTCTCCATGGAAATGATTCACCATTTCTTGAGGTCAAGTGAAAGTTGGCTCTCATTGTCTCAACAGAATGTCTTGTTGATGCATTGTGAGCTAGGTGGTTGGCCGGTTCTGGCATTTATGTTAGCTGCACTTCTAGTTTATCACAAACGGTATGCGGGAGAATGGAGGACGTTAGACATGATTTACAAGAAAGCCCCTCATGAGCTCATGCACTTGCTATCGCCTTTAAATCCACTGCCTTCCCAACTGAGATACTTGCACTATATCTCGAGAAGAAATGACGACTCAGAATGGCCTCCTCTTGATCGGGCTCTTACATTGGACTGTGTTATTCTTAGGTTTATTCCAGATTTTTATGGAACAGGTGGATGCAGGCCATTTTTCAGAATATACGGGCAGGATCCCTTTCTTGCCTCCGATCGGACTCCAAAAGTGCTATTCTCAACACCCAAAAAGAGCAAGTTAGTCCACTTCTACAAACAGGTAATTTCTACAATTCAATGGACATGTGGCCTTTTTCAATCGAGTGATTTAGAAGGCCTATTTCAGCATTCTGCTTATTTCAACTCATGCAGGAAGATTGTGAACTTGTTAAAATTGATATACATTGTCATATTCAAGGAGATGTTGTGCTAGAGTGCATCGGTTTGGAGGATGATCTAGAACATGAGGAGATGATGTTTAGAGTGATGTTCAATACTGCCTTTATTAGGTCTAACATTTTGATGTTAGACCGTGATGCGGTAGATATCTTGTGGGATGTCAAAGATCAGTTTCCAAAGAATTTCAGAGTTGAGGTTTGCTTTGCCTCATATCATTTGATGAGTTAGTCGAAATTTGTCTTGCAATAATTTTTTCCCCATTGTTTGTGATCAGGTTCTCCTTTCAGATATGGATACATCTAATTCACCACCATCTTTGGAGTCGATAAGCGTCAACGAAAAGGGGGAGTTTCTGATTGAAACATTTTCTAAAGCGAAGGAAAGGTTTAACAATTTGAATTGGCTGGAAACAAAACCAGATACTGCAGGTGAAGTTCTTCAGCAGATTGCTTCTTCAAAGGCTCTTCAAGATAAGTTGGGAGCAGTTTCTCCACCGAAATCTGTGAATGACGTTATTCTAACAGAATTAGGTCCAGATGTGCTGTGTGAGGAAGTCCTTTCTAGTGAAACCACAAGCGCGAGGCTATTATCCTCTTTCCCTAAGAGGTATTCTGTTCCACTCCACAAAATTTCTGATTCAAATGCGAAGAACAATATTGAATTGCAAGGCCTGCAGATTCCAAAGAAACTTCCTTCTCAGATTAAAATAATATCCCAAAGAATTCCAGTATCTTGGTCAACTCCTGCCTTTTCTTCTAATTCTATTCCAGGCTTTCATCCAACTGTTTCGAGGTACCATAGTGCATCATCAGATCTTGGAATTATGGCTCTGCTTGATGACCATGCATCTGATAGCTCTGAAGTTGCTCACACAACAAAGTTTGCTTCAGCACTCACAACCATTTCAGCTTCTGTATCTACCATTTCATCATCATTATTAACGACTTCAGCAAGCCGTGCAAAAGAAGCTTCACTGTCACCACAACGGCTGTCATCAGCACCACTATCAACAACTTCAGCTAGCTGTTCTATAAAATCCTCACTAACACCTACCCATTGCCCTCCATTTCAACCACTTAGAGTAACTTCATCAGAATCTTGTCCTGTTCCTCCTCCACCCCCACCAAAAGTGACTTCACTTGCTCGTCTACCTATCCCTTCTCCTCCTCCTCCACCGCCAACAAAAGTGACCTCACTTGTTCATACACCTGTCCCTTCTCCACCACCACCACCACCACCTCTTAATACCGTGCATGCTACAAAAACTGAAGCTTGCATCGGTCACAAACCACCATTTAAAAGCTCTAGCTTAGAAGTGCCACCGTCACTTGCTTGGAAGATATCAGATTTACATGCTTCTGTTCTTACTATACCTTCTCACCATAGAAATTCTGTTCAATCACTAACATCAATTCCTTCTCCACCTCCTCCTCCCTTGAAAGGCACATCATTGTACCCTTCCTCTGCAGCCTTGAAAAAAACTACTGCTTCATCAGTTGCACATCAGGTAGCCTCAGCGATCATAGCAAGTAAGGTACCACTCAACCCCCCTCCACCACCTTTGATTACCTTGCTGAGTCCTAATACTGACATTTTGCCACTGAGACAAGGAATTGATACTTCTTCTGTTCCTTCTCCACCACCTCCTCCATGCCCTGCCCCAGCAGTTGCAATGTCAGCACTACCTCGACCACCTCACATATTATCAAACAATTCTGGTGGTTTTGCTGCCAAAACATCAGCTCCATCTGTACCACTTCCTCCTGCACCTCCAAATTCCTTGAAGAGCCTTACTGTTCCTAACTCTTCTGGAGCTAATGGAACTAACTCTGACGCGATACCTCCCCCTCCCCCTAGTGGCATCAGTGCTCCTTCATTAGAGGGGAAGGGACGGCTCCCTGCTAGAACTCCTAATTTCAGAAATTTGCAGTCTAACCAGTCTTCATCAAAAAAGTCTAACTTGAAGCCATTGCATTGGATTAAAGTAACAAGAGCAGCACAAGGAAGCCTATGGGCTGAGTCACTAAATGCAGATGAATTTTCTAAGTGCGGTTGTCCTTTCTTATCTTTCGACGTCTTTACTTCTTTGAAATCTATCTCATACTAATTTTTTGATTGTGCTAGGTCACCAGAGTTTGATATGTCTGAATTGGAGAGTCTTTTTTCAGCAGCACTGCCAACACCTGATGCTCGAGGTGCAAGTTCCAGAGGTGGGCGTTCCACTGGCCCAAAATCTGACAAAGTTCATCTGGTAAATGATTGCTTCTTGTAAGTTCATCATGAAAATGCATAGGTACTATTTATAGGCCAAACCTTCTAATACAGTTTTAAGATATACATTTATTCTTCATGCTAATGTGGTACATGTGTATTGACTAGTTTCTTTCTTCAAGTGTTTCAGTTATAGTTTCTTTCAAACTTGTACTTTTGAGTATAAACTGTTTATAATGATGGGAAAACTCAATAATTCTGTGATCTTAACGCAAGAATTGATGTTGGATGGTTTACATACATTACTTTCTTGGGAGTTTAGTACCTTGTTTTGGTTAGCCTATGAATGGCAGCTAAAAGGTCTAAAAACGTTGAGATACCTTTGAACCAGGCATCTCTCTAGCCTTAACTACATTCTGACTTCATATACTTTATTTAATTTTTATCAGCACTCAAGTCTGAGTGGTTTCAGGTAAAAAGCTGAGGTACTTTAGTTTCTTTCTTCATTTTCTGAACCGACCTTCCAAGTGGAGAATAACAACATTAGATACTTGGATTCACACCCTTCTAGATACTCATACCCAATTATAAGTAACATAGTATGATTAATGAGCACAGAAAAAATTCCACATTTAATCTATGAAAGGCTTTCCTACCTATTTAAAATCAATGTTTTTTTTTTGCGAAAACAAAACTGGAAATTTTTTTCTTATTGTTTCACATTATAATAGAATGTGATTCGGTTTAGAATTAGATTTAAAATTAGACATTTTAAATTGGAAGTTTGAGATTAGGAAGTTTAGATTTTTATGATTTTGAAAGTTTTAAATTTATATTTTGAAGTAGTCAAAACAAAAAGTAGAGAATTCATATTTCATCAGGACAAATTATTTTAGAGATTAGTTGTCTATGTACAAAATAATTAAGGAATAGATCAAATAAGTTTATATATATATATAGATATATATTGGGGGTTTTCCAAACTCTCATGTAACATTTTCTTTAATTTTAATTCTTCTGTGCATGCGAGTTCTAATTTTTTTTTGTATAGATAGTGATCCTTCGTGTTGCACCAAAATGCCACTTGAAGGCTTCTCAATACTTTTAATGTACTAGCATACCTTTGTTGACAAGTCATACTTGCTGAATCTGTTTTGTGTTAGTACACCTTTGCTGCAAGCAAATGCAACTTTTAATTGTTGTTATTTTTGAATAAATAATGTTTGATATATGTAATTATGAACAAGATACAAGCGATTAGAGTCATAGACAACCCATCTTTGAAACACACTTTTGTATTCTTTTATGCCTATAGCATCCTCACATAGATGAGCATGTGAAGTGCTTTCAATGTGGTAAATACTTGCTTTAATATCTTTTACACATGCTTGCAGATTGATCTCAGACGGGCTAATAATTGTGAAATCATGCTTACCAAGGTTAAAATGCCATTAAATGACTTAATGGTAAGTAGGTGACTGATGGTTGATTGCTTCAGTGATGTTATTTCAAAACAAAACATGGCACTTATCATGTTGTCGCTTTTGTATAATGGTGTGGGTTGCGAATTTGTTTCGTTATTTTACTTTCAGTAAATCATCACGTAATTGTCTAGGTGAGAGATAAGTTGACGATTGTTGGTATATTAATGTGAATGATAATGAGAACAAAATCTTAGCTTAGTATATTCTAAAATCAATTTTAGATAGATACTTTAGAATCATTCCAAGGCATGAGCTTGCTGCTGAACATTTCTTTCCATTAATTTCTGGAAGCCATTTATTTATGATCCTACACATCGTCGTCTTTTTTACAGAGTTCGGTTCTCGCCCTTGATGATTCTGTTTTAGATGCTGACCAGGTGGATAACCTCATAAAGTTTTGCCCAACAAAGGAGGAAATGGAACTACTTAAGGTAATATCTAAATCTGTTCACTTTTGATGGTTTTGCCTTTCGTTCTTATATTGCTTCAAGTTCTCGTTACTTTTTTCCTATAATTTCAGGGATATGATGGAGACAGAGAAAATTTAGGGAAATGCGAGCAGGTTAGTGTGCTCGCCTGCTGCTGTTTATCCATTTAGTTTTCGGTAGAAGATAGAATTTCCATGAAAATAGTAGTTTAAGTCAAACATGCCCTTTCTGGACATTAACTCTTTGTCAAACTAATACAATCCATGTTCTGTACCATACCAACACATATAATTGATCGATCAGTCACTAGTCAACCTTAAGTTTCCCTTAAATTTCTCTACAAGTACCCTTTTGACACGAGGAAATGATATTGTATTGAGTTTTGTTCGAACTTTGCATTTAAGACAGTTTTAATTTGTGTCCTTACCATTCTCCTACTTTGAACAGTATTTCTTGGAGCTGATGAAAGTTCCTCGAGTGGAATCCAAGTTAAGAGTCTTCTCGTTTAAAATCCAGTTTCGCTCCCTGGTTCGTAATCACCTACTTTGTTTATTTTGGATGAACTTTACGATGACGCTTGGAATAGATTTCTTTGAACTCTTCTTGTAGGTTGCTGATCTTAAAGGCAACCTGAACATTGTCAATTCTGCTTCGCAAGAGGTATATCGCCTTTCGTTTTGTTAAATTTTTTCAGTTTACCTATCGCAGGACTAACCTAGTTTATGATTAATTACTTTAATCCTCAGATCAGAAGTTCTGTTAAGTTGAAAAGAATCATGCAGACAATTCTCTGTTTGGGAAATGCATTAAACCAAGGAACCGCCAGGGGTGAGTCAAACTTGCAGAATGGTTCTTTTGATTCCTCTGGATATCAATATCTTGATTCTTGACCTTCAATTTATCTCAAGGTCGAGATTGTCGGCTTGGCTAACCAAATTACAGATAAAGTAGATCAAAACACAAGTTTCCTGCGCCTGTATCTAACCGAAAAAATTGACAATTACTGCTTCCCTGACATTTTGTAGTAGGAAACTTGTGTTTGATCGAACTTTTCTCCAGTAACTCCTAAGTGGAGGTCTTTCAAACTCTGTAGAAAGATTAGTCTGAGTCGATTGGACAAGAATTCCATCGAGAACTTATGTTTAGTTGGATTCAGGATATTTATCAAATACATTCTCTCATTTTGCAGGTTCTGCAGTTGGATTCAGGTTGGATAGCCTTCTCAAACTGACAGATACACGAGCACGTAACAACAAGATGACGCTTATGCATTATCTGTGCAAGGTACCTCATAGTCGTAAACTCGTAGCTATAGATATGTGCATAAGCTAAATCAATACGCAGCTGATGTCTTTAAACTTTGGGAAAAAGCTTTTGGATTAGTCGTATACAAGAATCGGGTTGGTTATGTTCGGTGATAGAATGTCGTAGTAAATTTATGTTTTCATACAGAGTTGAAGCTTCAAGCTTGTTCTCCCTATTTACAATTAAGTTAAATACATGGCTATTTATGATTCAGAATGCATGGTGCTATCTTGTTTAAGCTTCCCATCGATTTATTTATTCGGTATATGCCCACCGGCAGGTTCTTGCAGAGAAGCTACCTGAACTTCTCGACTTTCCGAAAAATCTTGTTAGCTTGGAAGCTGCAGCAAAGGTATGTATGATTACTCGACTTCTGAAGTTGTTTACGATGCATTTAGAACCTAACTCAATGCATCGGTGTATGTTTTGTAGATGCAGTTGAAGATTTTGGCCGAAGAAATGCAAGCAATAAACAAAGGCCTCGAGAAGGTCGAACAGGAACTAACAGCATCTGAACACGATGGTCCTGTTTCGCAAGTTTTTCGTGAGGTAAATCATCCATGTCGTATAGCTACTTCACTCTATTGCTCAGCAATATGAAACTCGGAAGAACATTGATTGTTTTCTTATCGCCTAAACTCTTTTTTGTTAGACGCTGAAGGAGTTTTTGATTGATGCCGAAGCAGAAGTTAGAGCCTTAATTTCTCTTTATTCCAGTGTGGTATGTGATGTTATTGTTTACGATGTTTCGCAATCTGAAAACTCATGATTTGCTTCACAGTTTTTTTTTTAAAAAAAAACTCATGCAGGGTAGGAATGCCGACGCATTGGCTCTTTACTTCGGAGAAGATCCCGCACGGTGTCCATTCGAGCAAGGTAGTTAAGCAATCACTACTCGAGTAACTCGAGTTTTTTTTTACATTCTCAACCGAAGAAAGTTTCAGATATTGATTAGCAAATGTGATTACTTTTTTCATATACCGATCATTTCGGTGCAGTTGTATCGACGCTTCTCAACTTTGTTAAAATGTTCACGCGCGCCCACGAAGAGAACTACAAACGACTAGAGTTGGAGAAGAAGAAGGCACAGAAGGAAGAAGTCGAGAAGCCAAAGATGTCTAATTCAAAGAAAGAGCAAATACGAAATAGTTGGTGCTTTCACCATTAGATCGCGCGAAGTTCCTCTTCATCGTGTACCTTGAGTATGATCGAAGGATAGGATTCCGATATAGAACATATCAAAGGAAACTATCTCAGTTCTACAAACTGAGTGTGGAAATCGTAAGTGATTTATCGTGTGCTAAGCTCGTTTAAATTGTGATGCACTCAACTCAGCTCTCAGTTTCCTCGTGCAGCTTCGCTATACAAAGGATGAGCAAATCAGAACACTTTGTCGGCCGCCATGTACAGCTTGCTAACCCAAACCTATCTCGAGTTATTCTCGCTTCAACATGTTTTTGTTTGTCAAATATGATCATATAAATGTTCTTCGCATCTTGTTTCACAAGTGTGGGGGGCCGTCATGATAACAAATTTCACCTTTTGTCGAATACAAATGATGATATACCAAGGAAGTTTTAATATGTACTCTTCAAAATCTTCTAACAATGCGAGCAATGAACACTAAACATACGAATACATACAAAGAAAAAGGTTTTAGACAAATAAACCCTAAAAGTGCATAGTTCAATTTAGTGAAAACTCAATTATAAGGATCTATCAACACAATCAAGAGAAGGATGACATAGTTTTCAAATATCGATTTAAGTAACACTGAATAACAAGTAGACACAGATATGTGCACCTGTATAAAGGTCAACTTCGACAAAGACACAACATGCTGTGAAATTCTTTGCGAAACTCTGACTTGCAAGTTTGGATTCACAAAAGATGATGCACAACAACAACAACAACAACAATAAAGCAGATGGGAATAGGATAGATTCAACTGATTTTGTTTCAAGATGTTTCGAGCAATCTGACATTGCGCGGAAGCATAAATTCAGCAAAGACAGGATAATGAGACGACGGGTAGAAGCCATCGATGTTGTTGTTCACAACCTCACAAGTTGCTGGCACCAACGAACGCCCTCGAAACAGAATCCAATCGATGTGCAAATCTTGAGTCTGGCGATCCCAACATAAACATAGAGCTCTGAATATCAGCTTTAGGAATTCTACTGCACCTTGCTTGTCGCCTGCAGTACCGTAATGTGTTTGAACTAGCAATTGTTGAAGAAAACTCTTTCTTCATAATTTTTTTTTTCACTAACAGGCTACTTATTGCTCCGGGAGCTGACTTAATACTTACAAATACTATCAAATGCGAGCAATGAGCGAAAATAGAGGAAATATCGAATGAAAAGTTACCTTTGAATCCGTGATATGTGCGTATTAGGGACACATTTTTCCGCGCCCTCGCATTTGGCCAAGCATCTCTCATATCGCCGACAACTCCATGCTCTCTGCAATGATATCAAAAACAATACGGTAATGAGAACTCAAACAATTTTAAAAACACATTTATTTCTTTAACTGTCATAAATCTTATGCAAGAGCAAATTAACAGAAGAAATCCACCATAAACCTTCAGTTTTGCAAAATAAGAAGAACGAAAAACAATCCATTTCCTACATATGTAGATATCACTAAAAATTAATGAAATGCCAGCTATGAAGTTCATGGAGTAACATTCAACAGGGAAATTAGGATATAAGTTATCGATGGTGTAAAAGATAGCTAAACAAGTATAATGTTTACGGATCAGTAATGAATATTTCAAGAACTCATGGAATAATTCTACTGAAGATCATCCACTCGATCAGTTTAAAAAGTTGCAACCGATTTAAGATACTTGAATATTTATTTTGCTCTGTGGTTTACCTGGATCTTCCTAGCAAAAAACGCCCGGTAGTCGATTCCTTTTGACTGTTAAATCCTCCACAATAAATGACGGGCAAGTTTGGCGGCAAAGAGGCTATGTGCTGCCATGTGAGTAAAGCACTTCTTCTACGTGCACGTGGACTGAATTCATCAAGGTTGGTATTAACAATCTGGAAACTGAATCCTGGTGGTTCTACTCTCTTGAGTTGAAATGTGTGTGAATTGAGTCAAAGAGACAAATAACAAATAGCATTTGGAGGCTACAAAAAAAAAACTACTACTATTCGAACTTGTTCGGTAAGAACAATATGATAGGATATAGCCCATGTAGCAATGGATGGCACTGTAGCTCCCCATGATATGCTTCCTGGAACAGAAGGTGATTCCGACAACCAGAATGTACCACCTTCAAGAAGCTCAACCTTCATGAATTCGAAGAGATTGTCCACAAATGATGAATACATGACAATCGAAAGTTAGAGAATATAATAGTCTGTGAAGAGTTTTGTAGAAAAAGATAAATGAAAGTTTTAGTACCTTCTCCTTGTCATAGAAGATTGTGCAATACTCATCTGTGGTATCTTGAGATCCTTTCCGTGAAATACCAAATTGTTCATATGCTGGAGATTGATAAAGATTAGTCGGATAGTTGGAAAAGGATCATTGCTACAAACTAATCTTGGATTCAAAAATGTGTGATCAAATAGCAGAATTTTTCCAGCAATTGTTAGGCTGCATTCGGTAGAATGGTGAAGAAGAGTTGTGAAAATTTGGATCTGACTATCTTAGAAAACCATGGGAGCGAACAAGATTTCTCAAGGAAAACCTTTTTTCTCAGAAATACCGATACCTCTGTCGTTCATCATTCTGAAAATGAAATATTTTATCAGACATTCAAGACCTTGGCATACTGTCTTTTCCTTACGAAATACCTTTTTATCTGCCTATTCTGTCCATTGTTTCTTCACTGCTAACCCTTAACATGAAACTAAAATGCTGAAACATTATACTGCACAGCTTTCATTGGAAGGTTTATGACAGACCATTCATTTATTTGAGCATGATGGCCGTGCATTTGTTCACATTACCAATTCAATCTGGCAAAAAAAGATTTGAATCCAGATAGATAAACAAATGATTCACTATGACAAAACGACTAAAATCTAAATAGTTGAACAAATGGAATAAATAAAATTGGATTTCTCATACTACACCAGTTCACACAAGAACATAGAAAAGAGAAAGATTGAAACATGGGCATGGTGCTACTACAAAGAAGCAGTTTTCGAGTTAAAATCATATATAACTCATTTTATGAAAGCGAGGTAATGAGAAAGAACATGTCCACTGCAACAGTGAATGTTCTTAGGCATCACAACACATCGTCAACGACAAGAAGTAATAGGGCATTCGACAGTAGATTACTATGAAAGAACAATGCCACATCAAATGAACTACAACTCATAATCGCATAAAAGTATATTTTGACAACTTAGCAGTTAAATGATTACCAGGTAAACACTGCTGAAAATACTCCAACTGCCACTTTAAGCCTACAACAATACAATCAACATAGAAATAAAAAATAGTTCAGAAAATCTTCACTGAAAAGGAAAGAGATCAACACTTAGATCTGCAGATATCTACAAAAACTCACCTTGCTGAGTGCAAAGAATGGTCGGGGAGTAGTTGGTGATCACACTAACGCAAAGATCCTTCCGCTTCTCCCACGAATTAGGGCTATCGCTGGGCAGATCCCCTTCGTGGAGATTAAAGGTCATAACCGAGATCGACACACTCATCTCTCTCCCCTGGTCTATCTGGCTACTCCCAATTCCGAGATTCTAACCGAAGAAAAGGGAAAGAAAACAGTGGTCCAAAAAGCAAAAGCAGCAGCATAGATTCCAACTAAATGAGCTCGGAATCACGGATCACATCAAAGATGGCATCTTTGGTACCTTACACGATCAGAAATCACATCTTTGGTGGAAAGATCGATCCTTGGAAGCAAAAGAGGTGAGCGATTAGGGAATGGGAGGGGAGAGGGGAGGCGAAGCTGGAGAAGAGACCAAACCACAAAGAGAGTTTTGTTTTGTCGGCGCTGGAGAACGGGAACCGATCTGAGCCGTCCAGCTGTGCTGATGAGCGACGGCGTCGCCGTCCTTTCCGATGACTCTGAGTCAAACGTAGAGGACGTTCTATCTTTCGTGGACCGGTAAATTGGACCGAGTTAATTAATTAGCGGTTCATTTCCTTGCCTTATTTGAACCGTTTGGTCCGGTTCGCCTGATGAAGTCAGAAATTAAAAGAGCAACCGCCGGCCGGCCAACAGATCACAACTGACCTAGCACGAATCTTGACG